>CATNEM010000062.1:0-190000 GCA_950096795.1 Macrostomum cliftonense
ACCTATAACTTGCCTACTTGCTACATTGTTTTACTATTCTCCTCCAAATTTGACCATTCTACTGCCCATCATATAACTTACCCTCTCCATTTTGCAATTTACGCCTCCATTCTTACCAATTTTGCAACTTAGATTGGCGATTTTGCAACTTTCATTGGCGATTTTGCAACTTTCATTGGCGATTTTGCAACTTTCATTGGCAATTTTGCAACTTACATAGGCGATTTTGCAACTTTCATTGGTGATTTTGCGACTTTCATTGGCGATTTTGCGACTTACCTTGGTCAGCCACCAAATCAGTTGGCCAGATCGGCTAACTCGGCCAACTGTTGTGCATGTATGCCACCCCTTGACTTAATGGCTTATTAGCATAGCCTTTCTATGCACATTAATGGCTTGAACAAACCAAATGGGATGCTTTAGCCAGGTGGCCTTCATATGCTTGCAGATGGTCCTACCTGAATTTAGCTGCACCTGCTGGATTACCTTGTTAAAAGCTGAGTATATCTAGAAAGAATGGCAGTGCCATAAGTAGTTTCAGCTACTCCTTGAAGGCTGGATCATTGGCATAGGACTAAGAATTCAATTGTTGGAACAAAAAATAATTTTTCATGTTTATGTTTTTTTCAGGCCTTTTTGAAAATATGTGGCCTTATGCACTGTAAATCCCCCTGTTCAATGTTCTGCCATACAGCCTATTCAAAAAAGAGGCAGCCTTGTAATTTGGTAATGGGCCATACATAACCATGCAGCCTACCTTATAGTCCAACAGTAGACACTATGGAGTGCTACCCTTACAAATCTTGCCAATCACATGGAAGATAGCACAATAGTCCTACTCTGACTTGCCTAGAGAGTCCAGAAGGTAGGGAACTTGATGATTCTGGAAACTCTAGTGTGTACCTCTCACTAGATATCACCATGAACAGAAGCAGAACCTACTTTGCTGAACCATCCTTCTCAACACAACCATGCATTGAATAAAGCTGCCAGAATTGATGATAGGCAACATAAAATTTTCCATTGCCAAACCATGTGTGGCAGAGCCTAAATAGCTCAAGCTGTCATTATATAGTTAGGACAAAATGGCAATGGCCTATGCTATCTACCCAAAGATCCCAAACCAAGAGGCCATTGGTACATGCTGCTTATCCAACTCGAATTTCAAATCCTGTGGGTGCTGTCTCCTGCTCTTAGCCCTTTTTGTATTTGTATTCATTGCAAGATGCTGCAGGCTAAGGGTACACCTGGCAGAGCTCCATTACTGCACTCTGCAATCTCCATCACAGATCAAAAGTAGTTCTGTTTGGTCTAATAAAAAATAGAGAGATAGCTTAGCTTTTTTTAATAATAGATAGCTATATATGTTTTATTTACTATTGAATTTTTTAATATTTGAAAAATTTAATTATAGTAAATAAATATTTGTGTGATTTGGTACAAATATGTCTATTTAACTTAATGACCATTTCCATAGCTGGTTATTATTAAATCTGATTATTTTATTTTATTTAAAATAGGCTTTTTTGTAAAAACTAGGCCTATTAGAAAATTTTTTCCAAGCATTCATTCGATTGCATGATGATTCAAAGCAACTTTTTCTAATTTTTTAGAATTCTATTAGTGAAATTGCATATTGTCTTTGTTAAAAGCTAAATTTTGCAATTTCTAAGATCATAAAACCTACTTTTATAAACCTTAAATTTTATCGCAACCAAAAATCAAATTGTTTTCTTTTTTAATCCTTAATATTCATGAGTCCATAACTTCAGTGTCTGCTATCTCTAACTTTCATAATCCATAAAAAATAGAATAGTCATTATCAGAAGGCCAAAATGGTAGATATGCTATCAAAAGCTCCAAATACTTTTTGGAGGATTTAAGTGCCCATCTGTGCAAATTTTTTAGGAATATGCAGGGATGTTTCTATAGCATCCTTTTCAAGCACCTTGGCTGCAGAATGAATAGCAGAATAGCAGAAAAAACTGAAAACATTTCTTTTTCAAGGCTGTTTTACTAAATTCTACTATTTTTTACTAAAATTTTAGTAAAACTACTAGTAAAAAAATTTACAAAACAGATTACAAATTCAAGTAGGGCCCTGCACAATAGTAGCAATGTTCTTAATGAATTTATAGTACCCTTTTCTAATAGCTACTACTTAAATAGAGTTTTTCTCCCATTTTTACGATTGAAATATTAATTTTCCAGCTGGGTGCAATCAGCATCTCACATCAAATTCAACTAGCAAACGCTCTGCTCAGAAAGCCGCTAACCAGTGTTGATCATGGCTAGTGGCGGCGACTGCCCGGAGGGCAACCAGTTCACATTCAATCCTGAGGATATCCCGGACATTCCGGTGCGCGATCCTGTTGAGGCGGAAGAATCTGGCGCTGTAGGCGGCGGCGACAGTGCCGAAGGAGGCGTCGAGCATCCATTGACGCCGCGCGTCTTCTGCGAGCCGGAGAGTCCGCCAGACACGGAGGAGAACGTCCAGCGCCAGGCTAATATCGTGTTCGAAGCGTTCGTGTTCGAGCGGTATTCGCGCGATCGGGAGCAGGTTAGAGTGCGGCTATCAGTTTTTTCCTGACCAATCAGCTGGCGAGGCATTTAGCTAACTAAATCAATCCATAGTTACTCCCGCCGTTTACCTAAAAAAGTCCAATTTTATCTTTTACCATAGTAGTACTTGTATATAAGCTTTCATTCTTGTCTTAAAAATTGACTAGACTGAATAAAATCTGTTTTAGCCTAGTAAAATAGGGCGCCGATTCCTAATTTGGAAGGTCCTGGGTTCGAGCCCCTAACTTTTAGCTACGAATATGCCGTAGTCTGCGTCTGTACGTACTCGAAGAAAAAGCCGAATAATAATAGAATTTTTTCACTAAAAAAACACATAACGCAGGGCCGGTTGTATCCGGGCACGCCGAGCTCGCCGGAGCTGATCCCGCAGCACGATTCGCTCTCCTCCGAGGCCATTATTGGTCGCCGTCTAGCCGAAATTGGCGACGAAATTCAACAGCGCTACCAGTCGGAATTCGACGAGATGATCAAATCGCTGGACTCGGACGGCCAGCTGACCGACGCGGCCACCTCGTTTCAAACATTTCGCCGAGTGGCGCGGCGACTATTCCGCGACGGCTCCATCAACTGGGGCCGCATTGTGGCGCTTTTCTGCTTCGGCTATCGCATCGCCGTTGACAAAATTCGCCACGGCGTCTCCGGCTTCGTTCGCCAGGTGGTGCAGTGGATTTGCCGATTCCTCGTTACTGAGCGCATCGCCAGGTGGATCGCCGAACACGGCGGATGGGTGAGCCGGGCTGATGGGCGAGGCGGATCTGCGGCTTACGGATGTGTGGAAATAATCAGTTGTAGCATAAATATTTCACCAGCATGTCATACACTGAAGGACAAGCTGGTAGACAGGCGCTTATGACAGTCAGACAGCTTTAGAGATAGTCATGTCAGTCAGACAGCCCCACGAAGACGGACAGGCAGGCGGCTACAAAGAGAGACAGACATGCTGGCAGGTAGATACTAAGGCAGACAGACAAACAAACAGACAGACATATAGACACTAAGGCAGACAGGCAGACAGGCAGGTAGACAGACAGGCAGACAGACAGACAGACAGACAGACAGACATATAGACACTAAGGCAGACAGACAGACAGGCAGGTAGACAGACAGACAGACAGACAGACAGACAGACAGACAGACAGACAGACATATAGACACTAAGGCAGACAGGCAGATAGGCAGGTAGACACTGAGACAGACAGGCAGGCAGACAGACAGACAGGCAGGTAGACACAGACAGACAGACAGGCAGACAGGCAGGTAGACACTGAGACAGACAGGCAGGCAGACAGACAGACAGGCAGGTAGACACAGACAGGCAGACAGGCAGGTAGACACTGAGACAGACAGACAGGCAGACAAGCAGGTAGGCAGACAGACAGGCAGGTAGACACAGACAGACAGACAGGCAGACAGACAGACAGGCAGGTAGACACTGAGACAGACAGACTGGCAATCCAAGCAGGCAGATGTTATAACGGGCTGAGGAACAGACGGGCAGGCAGACAGTTCTAACGAATTTTATTTCATCACCACACATTGGTTGCCCCAAAACGCATCTCCGCAGCGCTCTGTCTCGCACATGGCCATCCAAACCCTGGACACGCCGCTGTTTATCGGCCTGTGCGCCCTGGCCGCCTCCCTCTGCTTCGTGGCCTATCGTCTGTCGCGTCGCTGACACCCCAGACCGCCGACTGGTCCAGCTGTGTTGGACTGGCTGAGTCCATGTGAATTTAGTATTAAAGAGTAAGAAAATAATTAGTGATAGAAGTAGTGCTTCCCATCTATTCCTATGATGTGCTAGTAGAAAGGAAAGTTAGCAATAAGAGCTAAGTGGCATCTAAAAAACCCAGTGCTTATTTTAATCATCATGTGACCAATTTGATTATCCGTTGGCCCTTTGTAATTTGACAATTAAACGCATCTTAGCTTACTACTAGTAGTCTAATTAATATAGTTGGGCGAATTTTTAAATAGACAAATTTGCTTGAAAAGCAAACGAATCTCTTAATTTTAAAGTCTGCGAGTTTTCTTAAGTGCTTTTTCGCGTGTAAACTTTGCTGCTAAATATAGTTTTTTCCTCGTTAAATTTGAACTAACTGTCGTGTCTTATCAGTTATTTGTTTTTTTAGTTTTTTATTTTGCAAACTTAAAACTCTGCTATCCAGACCGCACTGTTCTTCATTGCTCAGTGACAATTTTAACGCGATAAAAATTGTATGTTAAATAGCAAAAGGTTACATTTTTGTCACCTATTGCTCTGTGAAGTCATTTAAGCATGTTTTATTCGTTGTAATTGGTTTTTTTAATAATTTATTCGTGGATATTTAGACAGGCAGACAGAAAGATAGTTAGATAAATAGATGGATAGATAGATAGATAGATAGATAGATAGATAGATAGATATAGATAGATAGATAGATAGATAGATAGATAGATAGATAGATAGATAGATAGATAGATAATAGATAGATAGATAGATAGATAGATAGATAGATAGATAGATAGATAGATAGATATATAGATAGATAGATAGATAGATAGATAGATAGATAGATAGATAGATAGATAGATATAATAGATAGATAGATAGATAGATAGACAGATAGATAGATAGATAGATAGATAGATATAATAGATAGATAGATAGATAGATAGATAGATAGATAGATATAATAGATAGATACCGGTAGATAGATGGAAAGATAGATAGATAGCTAGATGGATGATTGATAGGAAAAGGCAAATAATTATAGAATTTTACAGTTTAAAGAAGCCTTTAAAGCGTCCAATCACTTTTTACCATCCAGGTTAAATTGTGAACTTTACTTTGCCAATAGCAATATTAAACGTGCTTTACTATTGGTGTGCAGTAGTGAAACGTTGCATTCGCTATTTCGGGTGCAGCAGCGGTTATTTCAGTTGAATTTTGTAGAAAGCTTTAACTAGGATAATTATTGGCTTGTTTGTAAATTATTTTACTTTAATCACCTGTGAAAATTGATAAGCATTCGGGCCACTCGAATAACATTGAGCTGGCTCTATTGAACTCTGTTTGTAGTAATTCGAACTTCAAAAATAAACTGGCTGACCAAATCGGCTCATTCGCTTTAAATTTGCCAACATTTTTCTATGTGATGCCACGTCTAATATCAAACTAATTATTATTTTTGTGGCTTTTTTCAATAACGATTGGGTTTTACAGAGCTTAAGGTAGGCACATCGGTAAAATGGTGGTTGAGTTTAACTAAAAGTAGAATTTATACACACAACGTTGGACTAAAAGAGACAGTGACAGGGGCGGTAGAAAGAATGAGTAAAAAGGAGAAGGTGAGAGAGGTAGATTGGGGAAGAAAGGGGAAGAGGAGAGAAGGTGATAGGGGAAGAAACGGGGAGAGGAGAGGTGATAGGGGAAGAAAGGGGAAGAGGAGAGAAGGTAATAGGGGAAGAGGAAAGAGGGTGATAGGGGAAGAAATGGGGAGAGGAGAGAAAGTGATAGGGGAAGAAATGGGGAGAGGAGAGAAAGTGATAGGTGAAGAAATGGGGATAGGAGAGAAAGTGATTGGGGAAGAAATGGGGAGAGGAGAGAAGGTGATAGGGGAAGAAGGGGGAGATGGAATTGATTGTCGTGGAAGAGGGCGAGAAATGCACAGAAAGTAAGAGAGTGAGAGGGGGGAGAAAATGGAAAGTAGGAGGGGCACAAGGGGGGAGAAAGTAAAAGCTTAACGGAAATTGAAAGTGGGAGGGAAAGCAAAAAATCGTGTGAGGAGGGAGAGATAGGAGAGGGAATTCACCTACCATCCCAAGGAGTTAAACATTTTTCAATACTAGCAAAGCCTAACCGTCCAAAAATACAAGAGTTGCCGTTTCCCTATGATCCGCTTGGCAACAGAGTGACTGCATCATCAGCTAATAATAGATTTTTACTGGCCACATTTATTCCACAGTTCGAATCTGACAATCCCTGCGTGCCGGCTTTCACCGTGCGGGCGCTCAGCTCGCCGGTGACGGCCCTGGCCTGTCTGGCCGCCCCCTCCTCCTCGAACAGCGACAGAGACAGCGGGCGCCAGCAGCTGCTGCTGTCGGGTCATCAGTCCGGCGAGCTCGTTTGCTGGGATCTTCGCGTTCGACGACCGGTTAAAAGTCGGTCAGACGCGCATTCTGGCGCTGTTTTGTCGTTGAATTTTCTTCCAAGCCTACTGATAGTAGTGAGCCAGGGTCGCGACGGCGTGATTTTATTTTGGCGCCTTGATAAAAGTGATTTGACGGCTGCGCAGTGCCTGCTGGGCCCGGAACTGCGGCTCACCGACGCCTGCGATTTAACTTTCTGTCGGGCTATTGCCACCGGCTCGTGTGTCCTGTATCCGGGCGGCGGCGGGCACGCACTACGGTGCAGGTTCTTTCAGGCCCAGCCCGATGCTATTGCTGTTGATGAGGCTGAAGTTTACGCTATTGACAAGGCTGAGCTGGGCGTGTGCATGGCGTTGGCCCTGGTTGCAGCGGAGGAGGCTGAGGTGGGTGCCTCGTCTAACCATACCGCTTCCTGCTTGCCAACCGCTTCTTCCTCCGCCCAATCCGCTCTCTGTTCCGCCCCATCCGCTCCTTCTTCCGCCCTATCCGCTCCCTGTTCCGCCCCATCCGCCCCCTCTTCCGCCCCATCCGCTCCTTCCGCCCCATCCGCCTGTACCACTGCGCCGCTATTCATATCCGCCTACGAGAGCGGGCATTGCGAATTGATTCGCTGGCCAGCCAGACTCTGCCGAATCCGCCTATTCGAGGAGCCGGTCATGGCCATAGACTACAGCGCCTCAGCGCGTCGGGCTGCGGCCGGCTCCGCAACCACCGACTTGGCCCTGCTCAGCGTTGACCAATCAAACGGCCGTTTAATCCTGCGCGGCCGAACAGACGCGCCAAGCGCCGGCGTCGGCTGCCTCGCCTACAGGCCGGACGGGCGTCTGCTGCTGTCCGCCTCCTGGGACACGCGGATTCGCCTGTACACGGGCGGCAAATCGTGTAGGCCGCTAGCCGTTCTGTCTACTCACAGTAGCAGCGTTAGCGCGATGGCTTTCAATCCGGTTACTGGGTGCTTCTATAGCGGCGATAAGGATGGCCTAATCTGCGCCTGGGATCTCTATGCTGAGGTTGTACAGTGAAACTTGTCCCTGCTAATCTCCAAACTTATCCGCTTGTCCGCTCCCTAGTCGTGCTTCTATCTTGTCACTAGTAAAATAATTAAAAATTCTGCTTTTGTCATATTCTTGTCAATATAATAAATACGAATATTCTTTAGCCTTTTATTTCTGAAAGTTTCAATTAAAAATTAAAAAATTGCCGAACTTTTTCTTTATGGAGTTATTTTTTCTTATGTTTTCACGTGCCTGATTGAATGGTGGAAAACAATAATTTTTCTAGTTTGTTATCAACATTTTTTGCTTGATTAATTATGACTTTCATGCATAGCGCATAAATTAGAACTTAGAGGCCAAGCCATGCTTTTCATTCAATTCATCAATTTGGGAGCATTTTGTGATAATCAGTCTGCTTAATGATGCACGCATGTCATGCTACAATATGGAAGCTCATGTTATTATAACGGGGCCAGACCACACGTTAGTTAATTAAACTTTGAAGAAGGCCAAGGCCAGAACAGTATAAGCAGGCATTGTTTTGCATCACTGTATATATAGATGTTTGTGTTCTCTTGCGTCTTGTATGCACGAGAGAAGGAAACTTGTCAGCAGATGATGGGTGATGCAATAGCCAATAGCAAGGCCCTGCCCTGGTTATCAAACTGACAACAACTTTAAACACAATAACCGCCTGTTCAGGTAAACCTGCGCGTGTCAAAGCTGCTCTTGAACTTGACCGTTCAGCATATTCGAGTTTGGGTGTGTAAATACTCTGCGTATATTTGTATACATATATAGGTGGGTGGCCCGCCATACCACAAGCAGGTCTCCCAATTGGACTTTAATATGCTCCCCTGCGTGAGTGGGATATCTCCCCTCCAATGCTGTCAGCGTCCACTCATTACAACATTGAATTTTTAATATCATTTCGGTATCATGGTTTTCAACTTTGGATTGGACTGAACTCGAGTCTGTGCTTAGGAGACACGTGTCATACAGATCTCATTAATAATAAAACTAAAATTGAAATTAATTTTGTTTTGCTTTTAAGTGGATATCCTTGAAATTTTAACTTTCTGCAAACGGCAATAGGTTTTTGTCTAAATTTTTATAGACTTTACTTAAAATAGAACGTAATTAAATATTCCCCATAAAATTTTCCCTACTCTTTTTTTATTTTGTTTCGGACTTCAAAAGTCTAAGCATAACACTTCTCACAACATCTAAATGTGCCACCTCAGGGCATCTAAATGTGCCACCTGATGCCATCTAGATGTGCTCCTTCCGGACATCTAAATGTGCCACCTCAGGGCATCTAAATGTGCCACCTGATGCCATCTTAATGTGCCACCTGATGCCATCTAAATGTGCCACCTGATGCCATCTTAATGAGCCACCTCAGGGCATCTAAATGTGCCACCTCAGGACATCTAAATGAGCCACCTCAGGACATCTAAATGTGCCACCTCAGGGCATCTAAATGTGCCACCTGATGCCATCTTAATGTGCCACCTGATGCCATCTAAATGTGCCACCTGATGCCATCTTAATGTGCCACCTCAGGGAATCTAGATGTGCCACCTGATGCCATCTTAATGTGCCACCTCAGGGAATCTAGATGTGCCACCTCAGGGCATCTAGATGTGCCACCTGATGCCATCTTAATGTGCCACCTCAGGGCATCTAAATGTGCCACCTGATGCCATCTTAATGTGCCACCTCAGGGCATCTAAATGTGCCACCTGATGCCATCTTAATGTGCCACCTCAGGGAATCTAGATGTGCCACCTGATGCCATCTTAATGTGCCACCTCAGGGAATCTAGATGTGCCACCTGATGCCATCTTAATGTGCCACCTCAGGGCATCTAGATGTGCCACCTGATGCCATCTTAATGTGCCACCTCAGGGCATCTAAATGTGCCACCTGATGCCATCTAAATGTGCCACCTCAGGGAATCTAAATGTGCCACCTCAGGGCATCTAGATGTGCCACCTGATGCCATCTAAATGTGCCACCTCAGGGAATCTAAATGTGCCACCTCAGGGCATCTAAATGTGCCACCTGATGCCATCTAAATGTGCCACCTCAGGGCATCTAAATGTGCCACCTCAGGGCATCTAAATGAGCCACCTGATGCCATCTTAATGTGCCACCTCAGGGCATCTAGATGTGCCACCTGATGCCATCTTAATGTGCCACCTCAGGGCATCTAAATGTGCCACCTGATGCCATCTAAATGTGCCACCTCAGGGCATCTAAATGTGCCACCTCAGGGCATCTAAATGTGCCACCTCAGGGCATCTAAATGTGCCACCTCAGGGCATCTAAATGTGCCACCTGATGCCATCTAGATGTGCTCCTTCCGGACATCTAAATGTGCCACCTCAGGGCATCTAAATGTGCCACCTGATGCCATCTTAATGTGCCACCTGATGCCATCTAAATGTGCCACCTGATGCCATCTTAATGAGCCACCTCAGGGCATCTAAATGTGCCACCTCAGGACATCTAAATGAGCCACCTCAGGACATCTAAATGTGCCACCTCAGGGCATCTAAATGTGCCACCTGATGCCATCTTAATGTGCCACCTGATGCCATCTAAATGTGCCACCTGATGCCATCTTAATGTGCCACCTCAGGGAATCTAGATGTGCCACCTGATGCCATCTTAATGTGCCACCTCAGGGAATCTAGATGTGCCACCTCAGGGCATCTAGATGTGCCACCTGATGCCATCTTAATGTGCCACCTCAGGGCATCTAAATGTGCCACCTGATGCCATCTTAATGTGCCACCTCAGGGAATCTAGATGTGCCACCTGATGCCATCTTAATGTGCCACCTCAGGGAATCTAGATGTGCGACCTGATGCCATCTTAATGTGCCACCTCAGGGCATCTAGATGTGCCACCTGATGCCATCTTAATGTGCCACCTCAGGGCATCTAAATGTGCCACCTGATGCCATCTAAATGTGCCACCTCAGGGAATCTAAATGTGCCACCTCAGGGCATCTAGATGTGCCACCTGATGCCATCTAAATGTGCCACCTCAGGGAATCTAAATGTGCCACCTCAGGGCATCTAAATGTGCCACCTGATGCCATCTAAATGTGCCACCTCAGGGCATCTAAATGTGCCACCTCAGGGCATCTAAATGAGCCACCTGATGCCATCTTAATGTGCCACCTCAGGGCATCTAGATGTGCCACCTGATGCCATCTTAATGTGCCACCTCAGGGCATCTAAATGTGCCACCTGATGCCATCTAAATGTGCCACCTCAGGGCATCTAAATGTGCCACCTCAGGGCATCTAAATGTGCCACCTCAGGGCATCTAAATGTGCCACCTCAGGGCATCTAAATGTGCCACCTGATGCCATCTTAATGTGCCACCTCAGGGAATCTAAATGTGCCACCTGATGCCATCTTAATGTGCCACCTCAGGGAATCTAGATGTGCCACCTCAGGGCATCTAGATGTGCCACCTGATGCCATCTTAATGTGCCACCTCAGGGCATCTAAATGTGCCACCTGATGCCATCTTAATGTGCCACCTCAGGGAATCTAGATGTGCCACCTGATGCCATCTTAATGTGCCACCTCAGGGAATCTAGATGTGCCACCTGATGCCATCTTAATGTGCCACCTCAGGGCATCTAAATGTGCCACCTGATGCCATCTTAATGTGCCACCTCAGGGCATCTAAATGTGCCACCTGATGCCATCTTAATGTGCCACCTCAGGGCATCTAAATGTGCCACCTGATGCCATCTTAATGTGCCACCTCAGGGCATCTAAATGTGCCACCTGATGCCATCTAAATGTGCCACCTCAGGGCATCTAAATGTGCCACCTGATGCCATCTAAATGTGCCACCTGATGCCATCTTAATGTGCCACCTCAGGGCATCTAAATGTGCCACCTCAGGGCATCTAAATGTGCCACCTGATGCCATCTTAATGTGCCACCTGATGCCATCTAAATGTGCCACCTGATGCCATCTTAATGAGCCACCTCAGGGCATCTAAATGTGCCACCTCAGGACATCTAAATGAGCCACCTCAGGACATCTAAATGTGCCACCTCAGGGCATCTAAATGTGCCACCTGATGCCATCTTAATGTGCCACCTGATGCCATCTAAATGTGCCACCTGATGCCATCTTAATGTGCCACCTCAGGGAATCTAGATGTGCCACCTGATGCCATCTTAATGTGCCACCTCAGGGAATCTAGATGTGCCACCTCAGGGCATCTAGATGTGCCACCTGATGCCATCTTAATGTGCCACCTCAGGGCATCTAAATGTGCCACCTGATGCCATCTTAATGTGCCACCTCAGGGAATCTAGATGTGCCACCTCAGGGCATCTAGATGTGCCACCTGATGCCATCTTAATGTGCCACCTCAGGGCATCTAAATGTGCCACCTGATGCCATCTTAATGTGCCACCTCAGGGAATCTAGATGTGCCACCTGATGCCATCTTAATGTGCCACCTCAGGGAATCTAGATGTGCCACCTGATGCCATCTTAATGTGCCACCTCAGGGCATCTAAATGTGCCACCTGATGCCATCTTAATGTGCCACCTCAGGGCATCTAAATGTGCCACCTGATGCCATCTAAATGTGCCACCTCAGGGCATCTAAATGTGCCACCTGATGCCATCTAAATGTGCCACCTGATGCCATCTAAATGTGCCACCTCAGGGAATCTAAATGTGCCACCTCAGGGCATCTAAATGTGCCACCTCAGCGCATCTAAATGTGCCACCTCAGGGAATCTAAATGTGCCACCTCAGGGCATCTAAATGTGCCACCTCAGGGCATCTAAATGTGCCACCTCAGGGCATCTAAATGTGCCACCTCAGGGCATCTAAATGTGCCACCTCAGGGCATCTAAATGAGCCACCTGATGCCATCTTAATGTGCCACCTCAGGACGTTTAGATGTGCGATCTCAGGGCATCTAAATGAGCCATCTCAGGACATCTAAATGTGCCACCTCAGGACATCTAAATGTGCCACCTCAGGACATCTAAATGAGCCACCTCAGGACATCTAAATGAGCCACTTTAGGACATCTAAATGAGCCACCTCAGGACATCTAAATGTGCCACCTGATGCCATCTTAATGTGCCACCTCAGGGCATCTAAATGTGCCACCTCAGGACATCTAAATGAGCCACCTCAGGACATCTAAATGTGCCACCTCAGGACATCTAAATGAGCCACCTGATGCCATCTAAATGTGCCACCTGATGCCATCTAAATGAGCCACCTCAGGACATGTAAATGAGCCACCTCAGGACATCTAAATGGGCCACCTGATGCCATCTTAATGTGCCACCTCAGGGCATCTAAATGTGCCACCTCAGGGCATCTAAATGTGCCACCTCAGGACATCTAAATGAGCCACCTGATGCCATCTAAATGTGCCACCTGATGCCATCTAAATGAGCCACCTCAGGACATGTAAATGAGCCACCTCAGGACATCTAAATGAGCCACCTGATGCCATCTAAATGAGCCACCTCAGGACATCTAAATGAGCCACCTGATGCCATCTAAATGAGCCACCTCAGGGCATCTAAATGTGCCACCTCAGGGCATCTAAATGAGCCACCTCAGGCCATCTAAATGTGCCACCTCACAAAATCTCTATCTCGGCTAAAATAGAAACTTTGGCGTTTGACCTCATTAGCTTTGCTGGCCAGGGGGGCAACGAAACGGGAAGGCAGCAGTGGTGGCTTAGAATCTGATCCCCATCCCCTCCGCAGCAATATCACCAATCCCCTATCGGCCCAGTATCCGGCGCCGCTCATTGGTCTGCAAGCGGTCCGAGGAGGGTCCGATCTCTTCCTGCTCCGGCCAACCCGGTCCAACCTTCGTCCACCACAACAGCAAGGAAGTCGTTAGCGCCCCCACGGGCGATACCGCATCTTTGAGCTTAGAACGGTAGGAAATCGCGAGGGGGAAGGGTATAGGATGAGGAAGTTCTCATCCCATCCGGCTCTCCCTCTCTCGCCCCTCAACCGCCCCAACCTCCGATCGCCGCGCGCCCACCCCAAATATTGACTGAGGCGCGGGCCCAAATTTAAAAGTGTTGAAATTTTGAATTATTCAGCCGAGAGCTAAATTATTCACCTGGCCAGAACCAGCGCTTGCCTTCACCAAACCCGGCCAATATACCGAAATCTGCAGGCTAAGGCGGCAATTCACAGTCTATTATTTTATTGACTGCCAGCCAGCCAAGCCGTTCCATAGTGAATAATAAATCGGCTATTTTATTTCTAACAATTAAGGCTCAATCACGGCGGCGCTGACGGGCTCGCATTCTGCCAGAGGCCAGTTCGACGGACTATTAGCCAACACGTACGGTCAGAGGCCTAATAGCAGCCGCAGTCGCAGCAGCAGCAGCAGCAGCGGCAGCAGCGGCGGCGGCGTCGGAGGCCCCGGCGTCAGCGGCAGAGTCGGCGGCGGCGTCGGCGGCGGCATTAACGTCTGGCCGGCCGCAGTGGACGACTGGGGCACGTCGGCTGCGGCGGCGGCTGCAGCGGCGGCAGCGGCAGCGGCGGCCGCCGGAGCGAATCCGCACGACATGATGGACGGTCTGTATCCGGGCGCGGGCGGCCCGGCGCACTATCGAAGCTCCTGGGAGGCGATGCGGCGCTGCGGGCCGACGGTGAGTCTTCCATATGATGATGGATCGGGATCAGCCCTGGGTTAGCGCCTTCCCGCACGTGATCCCAAGGAACAAGCCGCTCATCCCCCTGCCTGAGGAGCATTATCCGTGCAGCTATCGTTTTCTGTTTGCTTAAATAACGAGTCTTTCTTAACTCAGGCGAAATGACGGGGGCGCGTGTTTGCAGCCTGGGTTTGCAGATCGATTTCATTTATAATCCCTCTGCTCAGCTTTGAGCAGCCGTACGGGATTTCATAATTCCTTAATCCATCGCATCCCACGCTTGTTGCCATGCGCAGGCCGCGGCCTTCGGCCTGGAGGAGAACATCCTGGTCCGAGCCGCCAATCTGGTTGACTCGCATTCGGGCGGCGGCGGCGGCGGCGGCGTCGGCGTCGGGAGCTCCGACATCAAGCCGGGCGCCGTGCCGCCGTTTCTGCGTCATCCGCATGACGGGCTGCAGTACGCGGCGTCGGCGGCTGGCAGCGGCGGCGGCTTCGAGACCCAGGGCCGGCCGGTGCTGCACCATCAGCAGATGCAGCCGCAGCCTCAGCATCCGCTAACTCAGCCGCATCAGCAACAGCAGATCGAGCATTCTCAGCATTTGTTGCAGCATCCTTCGCAGCATCCTCACCAGCTTCATCAGCATCAGCAGCAGCAGCAGCAACAGCAGCACGCCCTGTACATGCACGAAATGCAGCACGGTGCGGGGTTCGAGTCGCACATCCACGCGATGAGCTACGCCTACCCGGGCTCGGCCTACGCAGCCTCCGTAAATTCTTCTTCATCGCAGGTTGCCGCAATGGCGGCCGCTGCGGCCGTCAGCTCCGGCGCTGCTGGACAGATGCTCGGCGACGCTGGCGGAGGCAGCGGCGGCGTCGTCGGCGGCCACTACGCCATGCCGCACCTGCCGCCAGCCTCCTCAATGTCCGACATTGACTACGACCCCCGCGAGCTCGAGGCCTTCGCCGAGCGATTCAAACAGCGCCGAATCAAACTGGGCGTCACTCAGGCCGATGTTGGCAAAGCGCTCGGCAACCTGAAGCTGCCAGGTGTCGGCTCGCTGTCGCAGTCCACCATCTGCCGGTTCGAATCGCTGACGCTCAGCCACAACAACATGATCGCCCTGAAGCCGGTGCTGCAGGCCTGGCTAGAGGAGGCCGAGCACGTCGCCATGGAGCGGCTGAAGAACCCGGACGTCTACGGCGACGGCTTGGACAAGAAGCGCAAGCGGACCTCAATAACCGGACGCCGAGAAGCGCTCCCTAGAAGCCTACTTTCACATCCAGCCCCGGCCGTCCTCGGAGAAAATCGCCCAGATTGCTGAGAAGCTCAATTTAAAGAAAAACGTTGTCCGGGTTTGGTTCTGCAACCAGCGGCAAAAGCAGAAGCGCATGAAGTTCGCCTCGCCAGGCATGCACCCGAGTCCGATCTGACAGTAGCTGAGAGCCATGCCTGACTGTCCGTACATCATTATAAGTAGTAAGCTGTCAAGGTCTCTGCGTGTCCCAGCCCGTGTCAGTCAGTTGTTTGTTGCATTTTTCTGCAGAAATATCAACTATTTATAAGTTTCATCGCTTTATAGTCGTTTTTTCCCCAAATATGAAGAAGCGGTCGAACAAAATTCATAAATTGGCGCGGCTCTAAATTATGATTCGCGTCGCGTTAATACAAATTGTCTCTAGTCTTTGTTTCCTGGCTCTTTGTTGTCTTACATTTTTTTAGTTTTGTGTCTTTATTCGTTTGTTTGTTTGTTTGTTTTTTTTTACTCGGCCTGCTTGTGCATAAAATTTTTCATGTTTTCCTCCATTGCTGTGTTGCTTCCTCCGCAGAAATATAAGAAATGCTCTGCGGAGCTGGAAGCTGTCTTGCGCTTGTGGAAATGTCTAACTATTGTAGTGTTAAATATATGAAATATGACAGCGCTAGCCATGCCATGCTTTTATCTGTATGCATAATTTTTGTGACTGAGTACTTCGAGTGTTTATTTTTTGTCTCTAACGGCGACTTGTTTGGCGCTTCCTGCAGCGCCGTTTCTGACACTCAAAATGGCGCCTTGTTTGACGCTTCCTGTAGCGCCGTTTCTGACACTCGAAATGGCGCCTTGTTTGACGCTCCCTGTAGCGCTCATTCTGACACTCAAAATGACGCTTCCTTTGGTACCTTTTCTGCCGCCTCAACCAGAAATGTAAAAGTTTCCTGTAGCCCCTTTCGACCGCAATTATAGAAGAATTGTCATTCCATACTCAGCTAATTCAATCTCCCGTTACTGACTGCCTGAGAAGCTGGCAGATGCCCGTTCAGTTTTGGCCGCGCCTTGCCAGCGTCCAGTCGCCATTGTTTGTTCAAGAAGCAGCAAAAAAAATTGAAGCGCTGGGGTTGGCCGCGCACAAGAAGACGGAGAAGCTGACGGACTTGACTTTCCTTGCTTTTTACTTTGCAGTTGGCCATTTGCTTGCGGATTGCCTGGCTGGCACACTGGAGAACCTCAGTGCCCTGTGCAGTATTGATTGCCCCTAGTGCAACGATGGATTCTTCTGCAGCGGTTTAAAGAAAAGAGTCAGAGTTTGATGAAGCGCGCAGGGCTGCCAGCTATCTCAGGTTATTTCCCAATCAGCCCCAATCAGCCTCCCGCGTGTCCGGCTGAGTAAAACAAAAAAACCCCAGGCCGCTAGAAATTTTTTTCTTTAGCTAAGCCTGCAGGTTGGGCTTTGCTGCGGCAGCTCTCAAACTATTAGATGCTCAACAGCCAGCTGCCATCCGGGATGCTTCATCAGGCTGGCTGCCCAATTTTCTATTGCCGTACCCGCCAGAGTCCCGCTTGCCGCAGCATCCGCTGCCCCAAGCACCCAATTTTTTAAAAAAAATGCCAGCCCTTGTATGACCAGCGTGTGTTAATGGGAATGCGCGTTTAGAAACTGCGATAAAATGAGAATTCACAAAAATTGTCAGACTGACAGAGCGCCGGCTTGTGCTCAGGCTCAATTGAGACTGAGAGATGGGGAGACTACTAGAGCTCTCCTTGAATTCCCCACTATATTCCCCAATATAGGAGGGGGAACTATAGGGAGTCTGTGTGCGGTGTTGAGTTTGAGTTTGACCGACCCTTCAGAGGGACAAGGCGGAGTGTGTGTGCGCTTGTGTGTGTGTGTGTGTGTGTGTTTGTGTGTGTGTAGGCAGGCAGCGGAGGGAGTTACGGCTATGGGGCCATTGTTTAATCTAGGAGGGGCCGCGGCTGCGGCGGGAGAGGCGGTGGTTCGCCAGCATAAATATTTTACGCAGCTGCGCGGTTCTCACGGTCCCTCCGCTATATAGTTTCCCTCTAGGTCTTCTATAGCATGTACCTACCCCACTAATACCTTGATTCTTATTATTGCGACTTGCGTATGCTTTGGGACTTATTAACTGTATACAGGTCTGCTGGGGATACCTGTTCCACCTACTGATGGATTTCATAATTCAACATTTTTAGCTATTCAAATTGTTGGCAATTTAGATCGGTCAGAAACTTCACTGCCCTGTGCAGTATCGACTGGTAAAAGAGGTTACGAAAGTACGAATTAGAGAACTTTTTCGCGCAAGGATTGGGCTGGTGAAAGAAAATGAAAAAAATTAAACTTTGTTTTTTACACATCCGAAATAATTTTCGATCAAATTAGGGACTTCTTATTGTTTTGAAGCCGCCGCCACCAGCTCAAGCTCTAGGGCTTGGATGAGGGGAGATGAGGGAAAATTTGCAAAGTGATTGATGACGGAGCGTTTGAGGTTTTTTGTATATAGAGGCAAATTGGGCTGGCGTGTTGCTTTTTCTATCGTCTGTCTTTTTACTCTCCCAACAGGTCGCCCCTAGCCTACCAGCATCGTGCTGCAGAATCAGTCATATCGTCAAATATGGGTAGGCGCAACCACTCCAGAATCCAACACCGCTACTTCATGGAATTCCAAGCCCACGGAGTTCTAAATATAGACTTTGAAAACGCCATAAAAAAACTAACTGATGGGTGGAGCTTTCTGCGCTATGTACACTGCGCATGTACTCAGGGCAGGAATGTACATCAGTCTGTGCTTGCTCGTGCCTCTATGGTCAGAGCTATCTGAGCCGGGCACTTGTTGTTCACGTGACACGTGGCTCCTTGCTAGGTTTTATCTCTGGTGATCAATCGTGTTATGGATAATTTTTGCGGGGGTATTTTGCAACCGACACAATAAACAAAGAAAACCACCAGTAGCGCCACCATCATCATAATAAAAAAGTCACGATGAGCAATTGGCTTGGGTTGAGTAGGTCTACCTACCATCTTTTTTTATAATCTTTTAGACTGGCTTTTTTCGAGTCATAAAATTTTTTTCAAAAATCAGACAAGTGAAACTATTTGTCTGTGTGCTGGATCAGATAGGCAAGGGAGGGTATACTGAAAACGAGGCGGAACTTGAAGTCAAGACCGGTGATCATTAGCTACATGCTTGACTTCATAACTTTTACCGATTTTCTGTTCAATTAAATTAGCCTTTTGCTGACAGTTTCAATTGTTTTTATTTCACTTTTTTAACTTTGACAGTTAGTTTTACGAGGTTACAACTTTTAATTTATGTTACTTTTTAATCTATTTGTAATTTAAATTTTTTACTTACCCATTTAGTAGAACAAACGCTGGGGTTATCTTTAAATTCTTAAAAAATTTACTTGTAATAATAATAATACTAATACTGGTGCAATATGCGACCATATTGCAGCACTCCCCGGGAGACATCGCATCTCAAGCCGACCGACCTCCAACACAATAAAGTTGGTGAGGCAAGCGCAGAGAAAGTGGAGTGACTGATAGATAGAAATACGCGCCGCATGAGACCTGACCCATGTAGTGGAATATTGACTCACTCGTTCAGCTCTCACAGCTTGTGGTCGCCGTCTCAAGGGAACAATAAAATGGACCAGCGGGTGGTCATGGTGTATGTGGAGAACCCTCTGTTGGTCGGCTGGGAGGCTTATGAGACGGACTTGAGACTGTTGATGCTGCAGCTCGCTCTCCAGTGTCAGGACTCCAGCCTCTCCCTTCATACGCACAGCTGTTCCAATTTGGGAAGACTTCCCACCGCATCAACGCAAGGGGAGAGTTTGAGAAGTTGCTCCACGAGAGCTGAATCCAAAAAAGCGGGTTAATTTAAGAGCCGATTCGAATCCCATCAAGGATATATCCTCATTCTCCAACAGCTTAAAAAAGGGGAATTGTCATTATGACAAGCAACTTCTCAATAGTCAATCTTTTTTACAATCCCTATAAAACTTTTAACCCAAAAACGGCATGGTAGGGCAGGGCCCATCAACAGGAATGAAGCCCGACTGACTTGTTCGCTCTTTTATTACCCAATCAATCTTTATCTATATGGCCTGTCTGTGCAAACCAGATGGAAAGCGGGCAGGGCGGACTCGTCATGCCCTGCTTATAGGAACTGGCGGCGCGCGCGATGGGGGGGGGGCATCGAAACATGTGGGAGACGCGACCCCCGCTTTGAAATCAAGGAATCGGAGACCGCTTGGTCTGCGTCAGAAAGTTGGATTCCCCATCTCTCCCACCGCCCCAACAATAGCTAGTTAGAAATAAGCTGGCCGCAAGTCACCTGTGCGGTTTTTTAATCTCTCGCTTAAATACTTACTGCCTAACAATGTTCCCTTCAATAGCCAGCTTTTTGACATCGGTGGCCACATGTTCGTTGAGAGACTTGACTTTTCCTGTTCGCGTGGCTTTGAGACCACGGTGATTTTTTTTAGCTTCATCGTATTTAGCTTGAAATGAAGAGATTGTACTCTGAGCCAAGCGCCAAGTTATAAAAAAGTTCTGAAGGAATTAGCTGCGCTTTTTAGGATAAAAATCGTCTTCATACTTTAATTCTCCAAAATTTGAGATTTTTTAAATCAATCATAAAAAATCAATGAATATTTTATATCGACATGCAGAAATCCCATACGAATGGAGGAATCCCATATGGTTCCCGCCCACAGAGCGATTGACAAGTGAAATTGACGGACCTATGGCTGATCACTCAATAAACTTGAATAGGTGGGACACACACAAGTTTCTCACAACCTTAAACTGGTAATTAGCGCTGATTCTCAGTTGGACTAATTGTCTAGCAACTCTAACTTTCTACTCAACGATGAGTTTATTTGTCCACCATTTTGGCTGGTGGCCAAGTAATTCTATGGGCACTTGTTAAATAAATCTTCATGATTTTTTAGATTTTGTGTTTGATTTGAAATGAAACAGCAAATCCATCCACAGAGAGTTCACTCTCTGTCCCAATATCCCAAGAGATTTCTGCGATAGAAAAAGGAATAATTTAACAAGGCTGTCTTCAGTTTTTTTGTCAAAGTCAATTTTGGGTATTTTAAAAGCCTCTAAAAAATTTTCAACTCACAGCAAGCACTAATGTAGGAACAGATTACATAGGCGAGGGCGGGAAGAAATGAAATGAATAAATAGATAAAAATTGGGCTAGAGAAAACCAAGGACACCTTAAGTAGAAAGACGGGACACTTCGTTTCTTGGAAAGTTTTTGGAGTCTAATCTTCGCGAAAAACATACACTACGGAGATAGGAAATTTGCAGTTTTTCGACATAAAATTAAAGATTGCGCTCGATTGGAAGCAGATGAAAATCTCATCTTTTGATATGTGGTTCCTGCCTTCTTACTCTATCGAACTACGGACGTCTTAATTTGTGAAGAGTTGATCTTCCTATTATTTTCATGATATTAGTTCCCTTTCGTAAAAAAACTACTAAATTACAAATTGCCAATCCAGATAGAATCGGACATTGACATGTGACTGGACCAGCAAAGCTTATACAAAATACTGATTGATAGAAATGATCTTTAAATAAAACAGACTTGGTTTCAAGAGGATCAGAACCTGCGCAGCTGGTAAAAAACCATTTAATTGAAATTATATTTTTCGACAAATGTTTTACAGGGTAAATAAATTAAGGATCAATATTTCACAAATAAGGACATACATAGTTCGATAAAGAAAGAAGGCAAGAAGCACATATCAAAAGATGAGATTTGCATCTGCTTCCAATTGAACGCGATCTTTAATTTTATGTCAAAAATCTGCAAATTTCCTATCTCCGTAGTGTATTTTTTTCGCTAAAATTGGACTCCAAAAGCTTTCCTAGAAACGAGGTGTCCCGCCCTTCTACATGTAATTAAGGTTTCCTTGGAGAAAACACGAACAACTTTGAAACTTGTCGAAAACTTTAAGCGCGTCTCAGCCATAGACAAATTGACAGGTCCAACCCCCACTTTCCTTTGTTTTTGGCAGGCAAGTGAGGCTAATCAAAAACATAGCGAGACCTGGCCGGAGAGACAACTAAGCCGGATGGAGCAGGGGGGGGCGCATCCTTGGGGAGCTTAAGCGCGTCCCTAATCCTCTTGAAAAAATCTCTACCTTTCCTCCTCGGACTCATTCTCCTCATCCCATATACCGTTTTTTTCTTCCTATAAGCCGCCTTTGGATCGCATTAATTTTTCATTTCTAATGCGACGCGGCTGGCTGCCTAGGGCCGCCGCCTCTGCGCCAAAAAAATCCCCAAACATCTCCCCCTTAAAATGGGATTCGCTCAGGCAGGCGCCCCACTCAAGCGACAATTTCGCTCGCTTTGCCTGTAGAGCGGCAAGGGACGAAGGTTGCTGGGCTGGCAGTCTCTCTCACTATCTTAACTTGCTGAATAATGCAGCAACAGCAGCAGCGGCAGCTCTGCTAGGCATCTCAGCGAATTCTGGGGGGACGCTGTGTGTGTGTGTGTGTGTGTGTGTGTGTGTGTGTGTGCCGGGTGCCGTCCTGAAAAATGCATGAATCCATGCAGCAAGCGGACTCTGCCTGGCAGAAATAAAAACGTTAATTCTGTTTTCTCGTATCTCTGCGAGGCGTGGCTGGGTGCGCGCACTCAGCAGGTTGCGATGTGTTTTTTTTGTACTGGTTGCGAGTGCCCTGTTTTCTATTGCTCTACTGTATGTAGAGTAGGTAGAACTGGCCCCTTAGAGTTGGAAAGAATTCAAATGGTTTTCGGTAAATTTCAATAAAAAATTTTCAATTTGTTTCTTTTCGAAAGTGATTTTTCACGCCTAGCTCCCAAGTAATTGATTTAATAGGATTTATTTTTTCAATATTTACTTTTCTTTATAATTTTTAGTTTTATTATTTGCGACTAATTAGGGATTTTTCACTTTTGAATAATTAATTTTTGGTTTTTAACATAAGTAGGTTTTTTGCTCTTATCCAGTAGCTCTTAGCTGTTCACTCCTGGCTGTTCACTTCTGGTTGGTCACTCTTGCCAGGTCACTCTCGGCTGTTCACTCTTGGTTGTTCACTCCTGGTTGTTCACTCTGGGCTGTTCACTCCTGGCTGTTCACTCTTGGTTGTTCACTCCTGGTTGTTCACTCTGGGCTGTTCACTCTTGGTTGTTCACTCTTGGTTGTTCACTCCTGGTTGTTCACTCTGGGCTGTTCACTCCTGGTTGTTCACTCTGGGCTGTTCACTTCTGGTTGTTCACTCTGGGCTGTTCACTTCTGGCTGTTCACTCTTGGCTGTTCACTCTTGGCTGTTCACACTTGGCTGTTCACTCTTGGCTGTTCACACTTGGCTGTTCACACTTGGCTGTTCACACTTGGCTGTTCACACTTGGCTGTTCACACTTGGCTGTTCACACTTGGCTGTTCACACTTGGCTGTTCACACTTGGCTGTTCACACTTGGCTGTTCACATTTGGCTGTTCACTTCTGGCTGTTCACTCTTGGCTGTTCACACTTGGCTGTTCACACTTGGCTGTTCACACTTGGCTGTTCACTCTTGGCTGTTCACTCTTGGCTCGAAAGACCTCTTTATTGACTGAAAAATCATTCTTTAAGTTTTCGAACCATCAATCTATTTTTGAGCCTGATAAACTGGTCCTTATGACGCAATCACAGTTAAGTCATGTTAACCCTTCAGCAGTATCTTTATTACGCAATGTTCAAGCCCCCCTCTATATTCGAAAGATATCAAAATTTAACTTGTAACGAAAGTTGTGCGTTGCTAACCCATTGGCTGAGCACAGTATACCGGTAATCCATCTACATAATGCTCTTAATCCCATTTTTCTACCGTCTGTCAGTGGGTAAACGTGACTTTTTAACTTAAACGTGACTTTTATTAGCCACTCTCGAAGTTCTGACCTTCCCTACTGCTCGACAGATTCTATAGAAGTCCAAGAAATGGGACATGCGATTTTATTTATTGCTGCATCAAAGAAGTTGCACAAACGACCCAAATTATTATATTTTATAGCAATAGGATTTTCAGAGGAAAAAAATCTGATAAAAAGCAAAAAGAAACCTCCAGTCACTCAGCCAACAGTTTTTAGAAGCGACTTGCTCATCAAGCAAACATTTAGGCAGTTCACTTTCAAATCAATATTTTGTCGTTGTTGTTAGGGGTGAACAAAAAAGGCTGCGAGTTTTATAATAGCTGCTATCTCTCACATATTGTTTCTTTCCTATTTTTTAAGGAATATTTTTAGCTACACGCCTTGAGACTAGTGTCTGCATCGAGAAGTCCTTTAGAGTGACAAATTTTATACGCCTTCCTGCACTTCGATTTGTTGAATTTTAAGTAAATAAATTGAACCATAATTAAAAAGAAATAAGTTAATATAAAGCAAAATAGCAAACATTTAAAAAGCAGGACAAGGTTACTTTGTTGTTGGACACGCAGTTACAAAGATCAGTTTGGCAGGGAATTCGCGTCTTTCAGCAGTGGCCGAGAGGGGCAGCCGCCACCGGGCCGCCGTCCTCCTCATCCAGCGTCCCGCTGATGAATGCCTCGTCTTCAACATCGTCGTCAGCTTGAAAGTCGTCGTGGTCGTCGTCGTTGTCGTTATCGACGGTTCCAGACGGCAGCGGGAGCAGGCGGCTGTGCGGGGCAGCCTGAGCCGTCGGCTGGTCGGCGAGGCACTGGCCGGTCTTGATGCGCTTCTGCTTCTGGCGCTGGTTGCAGAACCAAACCCGAACGACGCTCTTCTTCAAGCCGAGTTTCTGAGCTATTTCGGCAATTTTATCCGAGGACGGGCGCGATTGGACGGCGAAGTAGGCTTCTAGGGAGCGGCGCTCCGGCGTTGCTATGGAAGTTCGGCGTCGTTTATCCTCGCGCTGGCCGGAGCAGACTCGAACCTGGTACTGCTGCTCGGCGTGGAGCAGCCACTGCTCAAGGATGGGCCGCAGGGCTAGCATGTTGTTGTGGCTGAGCGTCAGGGACTCGAAGCGGCAGATGGTGGACTGCGACAGCGAGCCCATGCCGGCCACGTTCAGCTGGGCGATGTCCCGCCCGACGTCGGCCTGCGTGAAGCCCAGCTTAACGCGGCGCTGTTTGAACGCCCCGGCGAAGCGCTCGAGATCGCGGATGGTCTCCTGGCTGAGCGTCTGGCTGATCGCCTTGGCCTCCTCCAGCCACTGGATGCCGCTTGGCGACGAGGAGCAGCGCAGCGGAGACGCCGGTCTGTAGGCCTGCTGCTGCTGCTGTACCGGCGTTTGCGTCGGCGGCGGCAGCGGCGGCGGTGGCTGCTGATGCTGCTGTGACTCGGCCGTTGAGTAACACTGGAAGCCGAAAACCGCGGCTGCAGCAGCGTGCTGTCCAATGTCCAGATGGCCGCCGCCGTACCAGCAGCTCGGACTGTCGGCAGCCTGGTGCGCCGCCTGCTGATGCAGCGGGTGCTGGTGCTGACGGTGTCGGAGCTGGTGGTGCTCGTGCAGAGGATGCCCGGCAGAGTAGGACTGCTGAAAGTGGAGAGGATGATGGTGCTGCAGCTGCTGGTGCTGCTGATGCTGCTGGTTCCAAGCTGCCGCGGCGGCTGCAGCAGCTGCAGCGGCAGTGACGCCAAAGTGCTGCTGCTGATGCTGGTGATGGTTTTGCATTCCTGCACTCGTTGAATGACTTTGCCTGACGGTTGGACAGGCTTCGCCGCTGGTAGTTGCCATAGAGATTGCGGAGGATTAGGGAATCTGCAGGATTTTTTTTACAGAAATATTGCTCGAATGAATTGTGAAAATAGCTCAGAAATTAAAACCTTGTTATTATATGCAGACTGCAAGACTCAAGTCTTGGTCACAGACTGCAAGACTCAATTCGAGGCCGCAGATTGCAAGACTCAATTCGAGGTCACAGACTGCAAGACTCAAGTCTTGGCCACAGACTGCAAGACTCAAGTCTTGGCCACAGATTGCAAGACTCAAGTCTTGGCCACAGATTGCAAGACTCAAGTCTTGGCCACAGATTGCAAGACTCAAGTCTTGGCCACAGACTGCAAGACTCAAGTCTTGGCCACAGACTGCAAGACTCAAGTCTTGGCCACAGATTGCAAGACTCAAGTCTTGGCCACAGATTGCAAGACTCAAGTCTTGGCCACAGACTGCAAGACTCAAGTCTTGGCCACAGATTGCAAGACTCAAGTCTTGGCCACAGATTGCAAGACTCAAGTCTTGGCCACAGATTGCAAGACTCAAGTCTTGGCCACAGATTGCAAGACTCAAGTCTTGGCCACAGATTGCAAGACTCAAGTCTTGGCCACAGATTGCAAGACTAAAGTCTTGGCCACAGATTGCAAGACTAAAGTCTTGGCCACAGATTGCAAGACTCAAGTCTTGGCCACAGATTGCAAGACTAAAGTCTTGGCCACAGATTGCAAGACTCAAGTCTTGGCCACAGACTGCAAGACTCAAGTCGAGGCCACAGATTGCAAGACTCAAGTCGAGGCCACAGATTGCAAGACTCAAGTCGAGGCCACAGATTGCAAGACTCAAGTCTTGGCCACAGATTGCAAGACTAAAGTCTTGGCCACAGACTGCAAGACTCAAGTCGAGGCCACAGATTGCAAGACTCAAGTCGAGGCCACAGATTGCAAGACTCAAGTCTTGGCCACAGATTGCAAGACTCAAGTCTTGGCCACAGATTGCAAGACTAAAGTCTTGGCCACAGATTGCAAGACTCAAGTCTTGGCCACAGATTGCAAGACTCAAGTCGAGGCCACAGATTGCAAGACTCAAGTCGAGGCCACAGACTGCAAGACTCAAGTCTTGGCCACAGATTGCAAGACTCAAGTCGAGGCCACAGATTGCAAGACTCAAGTCGAGGCCACAGATTGCAAGACTCAAGTCGAGGCCACAGATTGCAAGACTCAAGTCGAGGCCACAGATTGCAAGACTCAAGTCGAGGCCACAGATTGCAAGACTCAAGTCGAGGCCACAGATTGCAAGACTCAAGTCGAGGCCACAGATTGCAAGACTCAAGTCTTGGCCACAGATTGCAAGACTCAAGTCGAGGCCACAGATTGCAAGACTCAAGTCGAGGCCACAGATTGCAAGACTCAAGCCAAGGCCATAGACTTCAATGCTCAACACACCACAATGTCTTAAGTAGTCGAACTTACCTTATTATTTCTTTCGCTTAAATTTTATAATTGAATCCCAAAGCGGACAATCAGCTGACAATTATTTACAATTTGTATCTTTAAAAGCGAACGAAAGCTTCGAGTTGCACTGGAAACTGTATCCAGCAGCTTAATTGCACATTTTATTTTGTTTTGCGCGCTTTTAGCAGGCTAGCCGAGCAGGTGTCAGGTGGCTCTTTCGCGTCTGTGTCAATTTCTCGGGCTTCTAAATACTCCAAGAATGCCCGGCAGCTAATCCCCTGACAGAGGGGGGCTGGGCAGGGACAGGCAGATCGCTTTGATGATAAAGGCAAACGCTGCCAGAGCTTCAGCACAGAAGAAGAAAATAGAAAGAATTGACGGGAGCGGGGGAAGGGAAAGGTGTGATGCTCCGGGGTAAAGAGGTAAGGGACTAGAAACAAGGCATTTGAGGTGGAAGGAAGGATAAAAGAGCCTGGATGACGGGCTCATAGACAGCCGTGGAAGTCACCCAGGGCAGTCGCTATTTGAGTAGTTTTGACTGCAAGAAGGAAGCGAGCGCTCAGGTGAATTAATGGGTGGCACAACCTGTTGGCTGCTGCCGCTCTCTTCCGCGGCGGCTGGGAATTCCTTCAGAGACAGGCGGCTGGGATGTCGCACTTGGCGGGTTCCGGGGGGGGGGTGGAGGCTTGGGGGGTCCGGCGCGCAGCATCTCCTGACAGCTTCAACTTGCGCAGCCCCGGGGCAGTCCCGGCAGCAAGCAATAAGCAAAAGCCCGGGGCCACTCAACCACTTTCAAACAGGGACGGCGCGCCGTGGGGGGGGGGGAGGGAAGCGGGTTCGCAGCCGATGAAGAGCGGAGACTGGAATGGGAGGCGCCATGACGCGAGCTCCCTGCTTAACACGGATGCGCAAACTGCTCCGCTTCCCACAGTCGGTAGGGATCGGACAGGAACCCTCGGGGATGGGGCAGGGGGTAGCGGATGAGAGCCAGAAAATTTCTGCCATGGCTTCTTTATTTCTTGTGGAAGCAAGTAATTTTCTTTTGCGTTTTGCTTGCAGAAAAAAAAGAGTTTTTTAGCTGCTGTTGCTTCCCTGATGGGCGCTGGCGGAGTCAATTGTGCGGCAGCGGGGCTCCCCCTACACACAAGAGCTGCTTTGGTCCTCGTGTGCCTCTTCCACTCTTTCTGCCCCGTCTCCATCCTCTTGAGTCCCGGCAGTTCTCAGGCTGAAACAATTCAGATGGAGAGGGACAAAAAGCTGCGGGAAGTAAGCCCTGACCTGGCCCACACCTTGCCCTAGTATGCTAGGCGCCACTGTGTCCTGTGTGGAAAGTTGTGCCTGCCACGCTGGACTGCCTGAGTGTGCAACTGCTACATCTGGTTAAAATGCGCGCAATTTTTAAAGAGATGCCGGCCGATTCTCTGAGGGTTTGTAGGGCGATTCTCTAAGGGTTTGTAGGGCGATTCTCTAAGGGGTTGGAGGTCGATTTTTAAGGGTTTGTAGGGCGATTCTCTAAAAAGTTGGAGGTCGATTTTTTAAGGGTTTGTATGTCGATTCTCTAAGGGTTTGTAGGGCGATTCTCTAAGGGTTTGTAGGGCGATTTTTTAAGGGTTTGTGGGGCAATTTTCTAAGGGTTTGTAGGGCGATTCTCTAAGGGTTTGTAGGGCGATTTTTTAAGGGTTTGTAGGGCGATTCTCTAAGGGTTTGTAGGGCGATTCTCTAAGGGTTTGTAGGGCGATTCTCTAAGGGTTTGTAGGGCGATTTTTTAAGGGTCTGTAGGGCGATTCTCTAAGGGTTTGTAGGGCGATTCTCAAAGGGTTTGTAGGGCGATTTTTAAGAGGTTGGAGGGCGATATTTCTAAGGGGTTGGGGGCGATTTTTTAAAAAGGGGTTAGAAGGGGTTCGCTTAGAAGGGAATCTCACTAAAATTTTCAAGGCCTCTTTCAAATATAAACCCAATAGGCCATTTCTACCCGCAAAGATTTCCAATAAAGTTCCATCTAGGCTAGGCTTATGGCACATTAAATGCAAAGTGAAACAAAAGTTGCTAATTGGCCCAGAGACTTTATAAGGTGCATGTGATTATACTTGGAGAGCTATATGTTTTCGGAGAGTTACGGACTGCTTTATTAGCTGCTTTACGACTGAAATCGTTCGGCGTCGCTGCGGAGAAAGGGGTCTCCGAGTTTCTGCAGTCACAGAGGCCATGACAGATGCTCCAGCCTCTGCGCCATCATTCTCTATCCCTCTCTCTCCATCTCCCTGTTGGCTCTCCACCGCCATTCTCGCGACAGTCGCAGCTCGCTGGCGGCTCCGCAGCAGCCGGCGAATTTTATCTGCACAGATCAAGGGGGGACTGTGAGCTGGGAGCACAGGGGGAGCAGCAGCATCCCATCCGTCTCCATTATCCGCTCCCCAACCCGGGGGGAGCGGCAACCACTCTCTGGGCCGAAATGGAGCGACAGAGATCCATAGACGGGGATTGAGAGGCATCGAAACCCCCACGGGAGGCGTATAAGCTGTTGCCAGCGACTTATTGAGTTAATAAATTAGCGAACATTCCCCTGGGGGGTAGGGGAGCTGGACAGCGAGAGCCGGGTTGGATGAGAAATGACGGAAACATGGCGAAGGATTGAAGAAGGACCAGAAACTGACCGATCCGGAGCCTCTCCCCCCCGGCAACCGCCTTGGAAAAGATTTTAGGCCATGAGGATAAATTGTTGAAGAGAATTTCGTCTTAGCTGACGCTTAACAGGACACGAGCCTTCCGGTTGCGGAGGCCAGTCCTAGCGAATCCACGTGTCTCGTAGAGTCGCCGAGCTGGTCGATAAGCCGTCAAATCAACGCAGTTCGGCTTGGCTGATTGAATTAAAGCGGAGGATGATGGCAGAGAGCAGGGAGTGCCGGGTTTTGAAAGTAAATATCGCTGTGTCGTAAAAATTCACAGACGTTGCAAGCAAATGGATAGCTAACAGAAAGATTAACAATTGAGCTCATGCGGAAATGCATTGCCAATAACGAGACACAGAGACAGGAACAGGGAGCAATGAGACAGAAACAGAGATCACAGAGACGGAACAAGAGAGCACAGAGACAGGAACAGAGAGCACAGAGACAGGAACAGAGAGCACAGAGACAGTAACAAGAGAGCACAAAGACAGGAACAGAGATCACAGAGACAGGAACAGAGAGCACACAGACAGGAACAGAGACCACAGAGACAGGCACAGGGAGATAGAATCAAAAGAAATTTTCCAGGCACCAAATCGCCTAGATCTCCCATTTGACTCACTGCATGGCACAGTTAGGCTACCCGATGACACCGAAATCTCACCAGCACGCCGGTTTTATAGACATCAAGCTTGGAACTCCAGAGCCAAGATCAATGAGGCCCAGTTTCCGCCCTCTACCAGGCAGTAGTAAATTAAAAAAATAAGTTGCTTATTGGTGGTGGCGCAACTTTCAGCAGACACAGCTAGAATCAGAGGCGAAACTTACGCGATTTTTCAACTGCCGACTCTAGATTTAGGACTCATTTGATGATTTTTTTCAACTCTCAAAAACCAGTCAAATAGACGGCAATTGCAGCTCGCTACGATGCTACTACCTGACGATGAGGATGGGAGACTGGGCCAGATCAACACTGCCGGCAGTAATAAAACGCCATTAAAACTAGCGCAACCAACTCATGGTTAAAAACTTAGCAAATTGAGCGAACAGGCAGCAGCAGCAGCCCGCATTGCTAACAAAAAAACACTGTTGCAATACCGGCGTGCCCAGCCGGAACCCCCCATGCCCACAGGAGTCAGGGAGTCAGGATGGATGAGGGTCCCGACTGTTTGGGCTGTTTTTTTTAGCCACAATGGACTGCAAAGCAGGCCATAGTGTGTCTGCACCAGTTCAGCTAACTTAGGCCATTGTTTTGAATTGCAATAAATTAATTTGATCCACTGCAAGCCCACCTGGAAGGACATTCTCAAACTTCAACAGGCTAAGAAATGATGTGCTCATATCTTTTGTGAAGAAGCCATGCAGCCTTTCAGATCAGCCAGATGGCTGGCGGAGACCAGCCCGGAATTAAAAAAAAAAGCCGATCGCCCAGTTTTTAGTTGCCAAGGAATTCCCAAGCCGACCAGAGAAGAGAAGACAGATAGAGAAACGACGGAAAAGGCAGACCGAATGAACCGGGCCAGGAAGCGCAGTATTCGAGTAGTTACAAACGTTTCCCGTCTGCGATCCCAAAGGAGCGGGCCTGAAAGCTATCTCTGGTTAATTACAAAGATTGACTTGACTCCGGGCCTCCCCTCACCCGATCCCAGCTAGCTCCGCAACTCGCGCCCCCTCCACCCCATCCCAACCCGACAGACGCGACACGCCCACCCACTTTACAGTTAATCGCTCCGGATCTTATCGAGCCACAGCCTACTAATACTACTTATATAGTAGAATTGTAAGTAAACCAATGGGAAAAATTGCTTTTTTCTCCGACTCCACGGAAACAAAAATAATGTTGCAAAAAATCGATAGGCCACACAATTTATTATTCGGCAACAATAGCGTAGGTTACGAGGAGCCGAATGGGCTTTGTTTTATTAATTGCAGCATGTATTTTTTTGCACTACAGGCCATTTAATTAAGCAATACATTTAAAAAATTTGCTGCGATAAATTGAGACTGAAAAAATTTGAAAAAAATTAACCGGACATTTTTTGAGCACCATCGCAGAGACAGGGAAAACACACGGGAAGGGATGTAGGAAAATGCAAACTAATTAATACGTAAGCTTTTATACGTAAAAAATGAATTTTTACTTACACCAATAAAGTAAAAAAATAATCATAATATTCGATCGCTACTACTTATAGTTTGTTGAATTGTTGAAAATTTATTCGACAATTTGAAATCGGGTCAGACAGTCCATTAGCCAGTCAACCGACTTGTAAATGACGCCCTCAATATCCGGTCGGTTAGGTTGAACCGTCTGTTGGCCGGCAGCGGCGGCGGCTGTCTTCTTCTTGGACGATGATTTCTCCTGCTTGTCCTGCTTCTGCGGTTTATCGTTAAACAGAATGATAACGGCGCTGCGAGCCAGCTGGGAGTCCTTGGCCGCGTGGAACGGCACCGTCCAGATAAAATCGTGCAGAAAGCCCGGCTTGGGCTCCCGGGCTACAAGCTGGCCGCCGGCCAGGGTGATCAGACGGCCGAGCTCCTGTCTGGACGGGTTGGCGTCCTGGCCAATGCTGGCGACGTCCAGGTGAAAGTGACAGCCGTTGAATAGCGGCGGCAGGCCCTGAGGAATTTTTTTTCACTTCCTTTACATTCTTTCGACTAGATGTACAGCTGTGCCAGAGGGCCGCAGAACCACTATAAATTTTCCCAGACAAACTGTTTCCTAGAGCTTCGGGATCGATCCCGCGACCTTCAGGTTATAAGGCCGACGCCCTAGCTAACGAAACACTTTGTGATACATGTACAATAAATAGATAACCGACCTGCAGGCGGCTAAGCCGGGACCGCCTCGGCCCGCCCGCATCCGGCATGGTGCAAGTTCCGGCCACCTCGAACGGCTCCTCGGCTACGCGAGCCTTGGCGTTGGCGCACTGCTCCACCCATTCGAAGCTGACAATCCAACGGCCTAAGGCGACGGCCTCGAGAAATTTCAGCGTCCTCGGCGCCGAGCCTCGCTCGTCAACTGACGTCACCAGGTGAGTGGTGTCGGAGCCGACGTTCTGGAGGACGAATGATTGGGCAAAACGAGTTATAAAATTTCACTGTGAGAGTTACTAACTTTACAAAAGTTAGATAAAAAATACAAAATCTCACCCTAGAAGTAGGACAAAAATCTAACCTGGAGAGTAGAGATATAGAATCTCACCTTGAGAGTAGGGATACAAAATCTTACCCTCAAAGTAGAGATACAAAATCTCACCCTCAAAGTAGAGATACAAAATCTCACCTAGAGAGTAGAAAAAAATCTCACCCTGATAGTAGGATACAAAATCTCCCCTGATAGTAGGGATACAAAATCTCCCCTGAGAGTAGGGATACAAAATCTCCCCTGAGAGTAGGATACAAAATCTCCCCTGAAAGTAGGATACAAAATCTCCCCTGAGAGTAGGGAAACAAAATCTCACCATGAGAGTAGGATAGAAAATGTCCCCTGAGAGTGGGATACAAAATATTCCCTGAGAGTGGGATACAAAAACTCCCCTGAGAGTGGGATACAAAATCTCCCCTAAGAGTGGTATACAAAATCTCCCCTGAGAGTAGGATACAAAATCTCCCCTGAGTGTGGTATACAAAATCTCCCCTGAGAGTAGGATACAAAATCTCACCCTAAGAGTAGTATACAGAATCCTACCTTGAGATTTGGGATACAAAAATCTTATCCCGAGATTTTAGGATAAAAAATATAAAATTCAAAATATAACCCTGACAAAAAGGGATAAACACACCCCCAAAAAGGAAGTAGCTAAATTCTCACCTAAAGATTAGGGTCACCCAAATGTCAATAGGTTAAAGAAACCGAATTTCACCTCCCCAACTAACAGTGTAAACGAGTCAACACCAAGGAAAACCTAGCTATATAAGCAACGAAAAGCCCCCCCCCCTCACCTGAACGCATGTGCCGCCAATCATGACTGCCAACTGGCTGGTCAGTTTCCGATCCTTTAACGACAGTCCGGTGCTCACTAGCTGAGGCGGACGGGCAGCAGCGGCGGCGGCCGCGGAGGCAACAGCAGCGGATTCGGCTGACGGCGATCCGGTCGTCTGTGTGGCAGACAGTCCCTCAAGTGGCTTCGTTTCGGTGAGGATGCGACGCATGGCTTCGCCACGGCACAGCTGCCTGAAGGTTGGCCACGTTTTTAACGCTGGGTTAAGCGATTTAAGAATGGGCTTCAGGTCTAGTGTCAGGATGGGCTTCAGGTCTAGAGTGTCAGGATGGGCTTCAGGTCTAGTGTCAGGATGGGGTTCAGGTCTAGAGTGTCAGAATGGGGTTCAGGTCTAGAGTGTCAAGATGGGCTTCAGGTCTACTGTCAGGATGGGCTTCAGGCCTAGAGTGTCAGGATGGGCTTCAGGTCTAGTGTCAGGATGGGCTTCAGGTCTAGAGTGTCAGGACGGGCTTCAGGTCTAGAGTGTCAGGATGGGCTTCAGGTCTAGAGTGTCAGGATGGGGTTCAGGTCTAGTGTCAGGATGGGGTTCAGGTCTAGAGTGTCAGAATGGGGTTCAGGTCTAGAGTGTCAAGATGGGCTTCAGGTCTAGTGTCAGGATGGGCTTCAGGCCTAGAGTGTCAGGATGGGCTTCAGGTCTAGTGTCAGGATGGGCTTCAGGTCTAGAGTGTCAGGACGGGCTTCAGGTCTAGAGTGTCAGGATGGGCTTCAGGTCTAGTGTCAGGATGGGCTTCAGGTCTAGAGTGTCAGGACGGGCTTCAGGTCTAGTGTCAGGATGGGCTTCAGGTCTAGAGTGTCAGGATGGGCTTCAGGTCTAGAGTGTCAGGATGGGGTTCAGGTCTAGAGTGTCAGGATGAGCTTCAGGTCTAGAGTGTCAGGATGGGCTTCAGGTCTAGTGTCAGGATGGGCTTCAGGTCTAGAGTGTCAGGATGGGCTTCAGGTCTAGAGTGTCAAGATGGGGTTCAGGTCTAGAGTGTCAAGATGGGCTTCAGGTCTAGTGTCAGGATGGGCTTCAGGCCTAGAGTGTCAGGATGGGCTTCAGGTCTAGTGTCAGGATGGGCTTCAGGTCTAGTGTCAGGATGGGCTTCAGGTCTAGAGTGTCAGGACGGGCTTCAGGTCTAGAGTGTCAGGATGGGCTTCAGGTCTAGAGTGTCAGGATGGGCTTCAGGTCTAGAGTGTCAGGATGGGCTTCAGGTCTAGAGTGTCAGGATGGGCTTCAGGTCTAGAGTGTCAGGATGGGCTTCAGGTCTAGAGTGTCAGGATGGGCTTCAGGTCTAGAGTGTCAGGATGGGGTTCAGGTCTAGAGTGTCAGGATGGGGTTCAGGTCTAGAGTGTCAGGATGGGGTTCAGGTCTAGAGTGTCAGGATGGGCTTCAGGTCTAGAGTGTCAGGATGGGCTTCAGGTCTAGTGTCAGGATGGGGTTCAGGTCTAGAGTGTCAGGATGGGCTTCAGGTCTAGTGTCAGAATGGGCTTCAGGTCTAGTGTCTGGATGGGCTTCAGGTCTAGAGTGTCAGGATGGGGTTCAGGTCTAGAGTGTCAGGATGGGCTTCAGGTCTATATTGTCAGGATGGGCTTCAGGTCTAGAGTGTCAGGATGGGCTTCAGGTCTAGTGTCAGGATGGGCTTCAGGTCTAGAGTGTCAGGATGGGCTTCAGGTCTAGAGTGTCAGGATGGGCTTCAGGTCTAGAGTGTCAGGATGGGCTTCAGGTCTAGAGTGTCAGGATGGGGTTCAGGTCTAGAGTGTCAGGATGGGGTTCAGGTCTAGTGTCAGGATGGGCTTCAGGTCTAGAGTGTCAGGATGGGCTTCAGGTCTAGAGTGTCAGGATGGGCTTCAGGTCTAGTGTCAGGATGGGCTTCAGGTCTATATTGTCAGGATGGGCTTCAGGTCTAGAGTGTCAGGATGGGCTTCAGGTCTATATTGTCAGGATGGGCTTCAGGTCTAGAGTGTCAGGATGGGGTTCAGGTCTAGAGTGTCAGGATGGGCTTCAGGTCTATATTGTCAGGATGGGCTTCAGGTCTAGAGTGTCAGGACGGGCTTCAGGTCTAGAGTGTCAGGATGGGCTTCAGGTCTATATTGTCAGGATGGGCTTCAGGTCTTGAGTGTCAGGATGGGCTTCAGGTCTAGTGTCAGGATGGGCTTCAGGTCTATATTGTCAGGATGGGCTTCAGGTCTATATTGTCAGGATGGGCTTCAGGTCTAGTGTCAGGATGGGCTTCAGGTCTATATTGTCAGGATGGGCTTCAGGTCTATATTGTCAGGATGGGCTTCAGGTCTATATCGTCAGGATGGGCTTCAGGTCTACATTTAATGTGTTAAAGTCCCACTCAGCTCAATGTTATCATAAAATTCATCATAAGTAAAGAGGACAATGAAATGTCACAGGCACCAGCGCCGCTTACCGAGGCACCCGACCAGCCAGATTAGGCTGATCCGGATTAGCGCCATACTGCATCAATAGGCGGGCCACCTCGGTCTGGTCGCTCTCAACCGCGTCGTGCAGCGGAGTGTCGTTGTCGCCGCCCGGCATATTGGGATTGGCGCCGCTTTCTAACAGCAGGCGTGCCAAAGCGACGTGGCCGCGCGTAACGCATTCGTGCAGAGGCGTCCAGCCGGCGTTGTCCTTGTTGTTGGGATCGGCGCCCTCAGACAGCAGCTGGTTGGCTTTGGCCAGGTCCCCTCGGATGCAGGCCACCTGGGTGAATAATTTTTTAGATTGCGCGGCTAGCAATCTGGGTATCTACCCTTTAGCGGCTCGCGACAACCCACAGCCGATTGATTACTGGTTTCTACCCACTGTCTATTGCTTGCTGGGTATCTACCCACTGCCTATTGCTTGCTGGGTATCTACCCACTGTCTATTGCTTGCTGGGTATCTACCCACTGCCTATTGCATGCTGGGTATCTACCCACTGCCTATTGCTTGCTGGGTATTTACCCACTGCCTATTGCTTGCTGGGTATCTACCCACTGCCTATTGCATGCTGGGTATCTACCCGCTGTCTATTGCTTGCTGGGTATCTACCCACTGCCTATTGCATGCTGGGTATCTACCCACTGTCTATTGCTTGCTGGGTATCTACCCACTGCCTATTGCATGCTGGGTATCTACCCACCTTCCATTGCTTGCTGGGTATCTACCCATTGCTAATTGGTTACTGGGTGTGTATCCACTGCCTATTGATTACTGGCTATCTACCCAAAGCCGATTGCTTACTGTGTATGTACCAACCCAATACCAATAACTATAAAATATGGGCCGATATTAATACCCATTAGAACTAGTACACAGTATTTTTGTACAACACAGCAGACACATTGCCTAGCCTTACCTGCAGCAGGGTCTCGCCCTTGCGATTCCGCTTGTCAATATTGCCAATGCTTCTCTGGGAATAGTTGAGCCCGGGACTCTGCGAAATTCTGGCCTCCTTTGCTAGCCGCTTGCCAGCAGGCGCGGCAGTGGCCGCATTGGCCGACCCGCGCTCCTGAAGGGGCGTCGTTGGCGGACTGGGCGCCAAAGACTTGTCACTGGCATTCGATTGCGACGAGGGCTTTTTCTGCTCCTTGCGATTGCTTCCGCCCCTTGGCTTCCTCTGCGAGGTGAGGATTGGGTCCAAAATGATAAACAGGGCGGACAACTCAAGAGGATTGAAAGGGTGGAGAATGGGTAGTTTACGGGCAAGAGTGGAGAATGGGTAGTTTACGGGTAAGAGTGGAGAATGGGTAGTTTACGGGTAAGAGTGGAGAATGGGTAGTTTACGGGTAAGAGTGGAGAATGGGTAGTTTACGGGTAAGAGTGGAGAATGGGTAGTTTACGGGTAAGAGTGGAGAATGGGTAGTTTACGGGTAAGAGTGGAGAATGGGTAGTTTACGGGTAAGAGTGGAGAATGGGTAGTTTACGGGTAAGAGTGGAGAATGGGTAGTTTACGGGTAAGAGTGGAGAATGGGTAGTTTACGGGTAAGAGTGGAGAATGGGTAGTTTACGGGTAAGAGTGGAGAATGGGTAGTTTACGGGTAAGAGTGGAGAATGGGCAGTTTACGGGTAAGAGTGGAGAATGGGTAGTTTACGGGTAAGAGTGGAGAATGGGTAGTTTACGGGCAAGAGTGGAGAAAGGGCAGTTTACTGGCAAGAGTGGAGAATTGGTAGTTTACGGGCAAGAGTGGAGAATGGGTAGTTTACGGGCAAGAGTGGAGAATGGGTAGTTTACGGGCAAGAGTGGAGAATGGGTAGTTTACGGGCAAGAGTGGAGAATGGGTAGTTTACGGGCAAGAGTGGAGAATAGGCTAGATTGACTAGAATTTTTACACGCCAAGAACTCACAGCACCAGCTGCCTTATCCATCTCTTCGACATGCTCGAAGGACGCCAAGGACGACGTTGGCGTCGGCGTAGCAGCTACGGAAATCCTACTGGACTGCCGCTTTTTCTGCTTGCTGATTTTAGCTGGCGGAGTCCCCACAGCCGGTGCCTCTTCGGTTTCGGCGACGGGGTCTGCTGGTGTGCCAGACGCCGCCTCCTCCTCGACACGACCATCATCGCCAGAGTTTCCAGTGACAGTTGGAGCTCCGGAGGCGTCGCGTTTTCTACTCGCTGCCGATGCGGAAGCGGCCTCAGATAAAAGTTTCACCTCCGAAAACAGGCTGCGCATCCGCTCCAAATCCGAACAGATCAGCTGGCTGCAGACAGGGCGTTGGCTTTCAATGTTCAGCTAGGTAACCTAAGAAATTATAGCCTACACCTTGGCAACACAGTCGGGAGCTGCTATCCCCCTGATCCTCAGTAGGAGCCGCTATCCCCCTGATCCTCAGTAGGAGCCGCTATCCCCCTGATCTTCAGTAGGAGCTGCTATCCCCCTGATCCTCAGTAGGAGCCGCTATCCCCCTGATCCTCAGTAGGAGCCGCTGTCCCCCTGATCCTCAGTAGGAGCCGCTATCCCCCTGATCCTCAGTAGGAGCCGCTATCCCCTGATCCTCAGTAGGAGCCGCTGTCCCCTGATCCTCAGTAGGAGCCGCTGTCCCCCTGATCCTCAGTAGGAGCCGCTATCCCCCTGATCCTCAGTAGGAGCCGCTATCCCCCTGATCCTCAGTAGGAGCCGCTATCCCCCTGATCCTCAGTAGGAGCCGCTGTCCCCCTGATCCTCAGTAGGAGCCGCTATCCCCCTGATCCTCAGTAGGAGCCGCTATCCCCCTGATCCTCAGTAGGAGCTGCTATCCCCTGATCCTCAGTAGGAGCCGCTATCCCCCTGATCCTCAGTAGGAGCTGCTATCCCCCTGATCCTCAGTAGGAGCTGCTATCCCCTGATCCTCAGTAGGAGCTGCTATCCCCCTGATCCTCAGTAGGAGCCGCTATCCCCTGATCCTCAGTAGGAGCCGCTATCCCCTGATCCTCAGTAGGAGCCGCTATCCCCCTGATCCTCAGTAGGAGCCGCTATCCCCCTGATCCTCAGTAGGAGCCGCTATCCCCCTGATCCTCAGTAGGAGCCGCTATCCCCCTGATCCTCAGTAGGAGCTGCTATCCCCCTGATCCTCAGTAGGAGCTGCTATCCCCTGATCCTCAGTAGGAGCTGCTATCCCCCTGATCCTCAGTAGGAGCCGCTATCCCCTGATCCTCAGTAGGAGCCGCTATCCCCTGATCCTCAGTAGGAGCCGCTATCCCCCTGATCCTCAGTAGGAGCCGCTATCCCCCTGATCCTCAGTAGGAGCTGCTATCCCCTGATCCTCAGTAGGAGCCGCTATCCCCCTGATCCTCAGTAGGAGCTGCTATCCCCCTGATCCTCAGTAGGAGCCGCTATCCCCCTGATCCTCAGTAGGAGCTGCTATCCCCTGATCCTCAGTAGGAGCCGCTATCCCCCTGATCCTCAGTAGGAGCTGCTATCCCCCTGATCCTCAGTAGGAGCCGCTATCCCCCTGATCCTCAGTAGGAGCCTGCTATCCCCCTGATCCTCAGTAGGAGCCGCTATCCCCCTGATCCTCAGTAGGAGCCGCTATCCCCCTGATCCTCAGTAGGAGCCTGCTATCCCCCTGATCCTCAGTAGGAGCCGCTATCCCCCTGATCCTCAGTAGGAGCTGCTATCCCCCTGATCCTCAGTAGGAGCCGCTATCCCCTGATCCTCAGTAGGAGCTGCTATCCCCCTGATCCTCAGTAGGAGCCGCTATCCCCCTGATCCTCAGTAGGAGCCTGCTATCCCCCTGATCCTCAGTAGGAGCCGCTATCCCCCTGATCCTCAGTAGGAGCCGCTATCCCCCTGATCCTCAGTAGGAGCCGCTATCCCCCTGATCCTCAGTAGGAGCTGCTATCCCCTGATCCTCAGTAGGAGCCGCTATCCCCCTGATCCTCAGTAGGAGCCGCTATCCCCCTGATCCTCAGTAGGAGCCGCTATCCCCCTGATCCTCAGTAGGAGCCGCTATCCCCCTGATCCTCAGTAGGAGCCGCTATCCCCCTGATCCTCAGTAGGAGCCGCTATCCCCTGATCCTCAGTAGGAGCCGCTATCCCCCTGATCCTCAGTAGGAGCTGCTATCCCCCTGATCCTCAGTAGGAGCTGCTATCCCCCTGATCCTCAGTAGGAGCCGCTATCCCCTGATCCTCAGTAGGAGCCGCTATCCCCCTGATCCTCAGTAGGAGCCGCTATCCCCCTGATCCTCAGTAGGAGCCGCTATCCCCCTGATCCTCAGTAGGAGCCGCTATCCCCCTGATCCTCAGTAGGAGCCGCTATCCCCCTGATCCTCAGTAGGAGCCGCTATCCCCCTGATCCTCAGTAGGAGCCGCTATCCCCCTGATCCTCAGTAGGAGCCGCTATCCCCCTGATCCTCAGTAGGAGCCGCTATCCCCCTGATCCTCAGTAGGAGCCGCTATCCCCCTGATCCTCAGTAGGAGCCGCTATCCCCCTGATCCTCAGTAGGAGCCGCTATCCCCTGATCCTCAGTAGGAGCTGCTATCCCCCTGATCCTCAGTAGGAGCCGCTATCCCCTGATCCTCAGTAGGAGCCGCTATCCCCCTGATCCTCAGTAGGAGCCGCTATCCCCTGATCCTCAGTAGGAGCCGCTATCCCGTATTCAGCTATCATTATAAATAAAGAATATTTTACTCGAACGAGTCGTCGCAATTGATAGCCTCCCTCACGCTGTCCTCCTCGTCAAGTCGATCAGCCATGGACCAAGCCAGGTTGAGAATTTCGCGCAGAGCGTCGGACGATTTCAATGATTTGGCGCCGCCGCGAATCAGCTGATTGCATTCGGGACAATGGAAAGCGCCGTTGGGCCGCTTGCTGGCTAGGCAGACGGCGCAGATGACGTGGCCACAGGGGAGCACGTGTACGCCAGGCTGGCGGCTGGTGCAGCGGCTGCCAGAGCAGCAGACTGTGACAAGTTTTACCGAGGCCAGCCGGTTGCGTAATCCAGGGTAGTCATTGGACATGGCTAGCAAACAGTGTATGCTGCAAGTAGTTTATTTGATGTGCAACAAGATTTTTTGTTTTCCTATAGTGGCCCTAGGCTTCATTTAAAATAGAATGTATGCCTTTTAAAGATTCAGACTTATAGATGCAAATTTAAACCTATTTTTTTAAAAGAAGGTCACTTTTTATTTTAGCTAAATGTGATATTATTATATTCTCAAAGGATTTGTCATCATTGTAGCTAATTGTACAGTGATATCATATTATATTATTATTAATATTATATGTGCTGGCATATTTATTTCATTATATCCTATCCATAAGCCTTAGGAAAGTTCTTTTTATTACAATTGATTAAAACTACAAAATGAAAATTATGTACTAAGTTTTTTAGGCCATATGGTAGTCATTGGCAACTGTATTTTTGGCATAAGAGGCCAATCTGGCAAGCAACGTTTTCCAAGTCAGTTGCCAGTGACCAAACAGTCTGTTATACAGTATTACTGGCTTTTACTGCCAAGATTGGCTTGGCTAAAAACCTGAAGCCTAAGCTGATACAAGCATGTTTTTTCATCAATGCATAAAATTGTTGTAAATAATTAAGAAACAACTATCAACTATATAAAGTATCCAAAATCCAGTTGCCAATTGGCAACTGAGGATGTTAATTGGCAACTAGATTTTGAGATGAAAATGAAAAACCCACATCATGTACTAGCTAATATACTTGTACCTTAGCTAATACAAATTAAAAAGCAAAAGTTATTTTTATATAATAAAAAGTAGCAAAAATGTCAAATGATTGGCTAATAAAATTAAATTTTACAATTGCAAAAATTACTTATATTAGCTTTGCATATTTTGGTTACTACTTTTTTTAATACATATTTTTGGTTTTAGATTTTATAATTCAAATTATGAATATTTTCAAGTATGTATTACATGAAATTATAAAAAATTAAAAGTTCTGTAAAAATTTTGAAAATTTATACTATATAGAATATAAAGTTGCTTTGTTTTTTATGATTTTATATTTTATGCTCTAAATTTTGAAAATAATTAATGCAAATACAAAAATATTGCAAATAGCTACTTCAAAACTTTGTTACTATATAATGGAGCCTAGCTGCAATACCTATATACTATCCTATGCTAGTGCTAACTCCTTTACTAGTAAAATAATAAATATAATAAATTTAGACACCCAACCTTTTGACCAGATGTACAGCCCACAGCACAGCCAAAGCTTATACATGCACAACAGTCGGCCGAGTTGGCTGATCCGGCCAACTGATTTGGTGGCTGACCAAGGTAAGTCGCAAAATTGCTGATGTAAGTCGCAAAATTGTAGATAAAAGTAGCAAAATCAGCATTGTAAGTTGCAAAATTGGTGAAAAACGAGGGGGTAAGTTGCAAAAACGAGGAGGTAAGTCACAAAAAAGAGGAGGTAAGTCGCAAAAATGAGGAGGTAAGTCACAAAATGGAGAAGAATTGGAAAGATTCAGGCAAAAATGGTTCGCGGGACCTTTTTTTTGGTCCTTCAAACTTTGACCGAAAGTAAGTCATACTGGCCAACCGAATTTTTCTAGTTGCGCACCTATGCCAAAGCTAATTGCGAGACACATCCAAGGGCTGTGTACAGCTGTTCAGCCTGATGGGCTAGAGGGGCTGCAATACCCACAATAAATTTTCCCAGCTCAAACTGGTACCCAATCTTAGCTAGGTGGACTGAAGCAATATGGGATTAAGTGCCTCGCTCAAGGGCACAAATTGTCTTCTAGGCATGGGACTTGAACCCATGGCCTTCCAATCATAAGGTAAGTGCCCTAGCCACTAGGCTACAACTCCTTATTCACTAATAAATAAGATCATATGATCTAGGCTACGAATAAGAACTATTATCCCAAATTATCAAAGATGCCCTGCTGTTTACATGCAATTGCAAGGACAATTTAGACTATGCAAACTGGGTGCCAGTCATTTTGTCTCTTATCATTTAGTCTGCTTAGCAGACAAAATGGTTTTTATATTTCAAATAGTTTGTCTGTTGGTTGTAAATAATGAAAGCAAGTGCGCTCTTTTCAAACAATAATCCCACTCTATCCACTCACATTAAATATCACATCAATCAAGTCATCATGTCAATATAGTCTGTTAGCCACCATTTGTGATTAATTATTTCTGTAACTTGATTTGTAGTCTTGAATACAAAGATACAGAAACTTTGTTTATCTTTCTTGCTAAAATTTCAATTTTGATTTAGAAATAGATTTTTTATTTTGATCTATCACTAGTCCAATTCTTATATTCCAGTTCAGTTATATTTCTGTAAATTCGGTATGATCAGGACAACTACAGCTCATTTAAAAAGACACAAGCATTTAGGCCTTCGTAAATGAGTTTAAGTAAGTTTAATTAATTAATCGTTTTTGCATTTAAATAAATTCTCATCTGTAATTTCCTGCTTTCATTCACTGAATTTCACTTCCCTACGAATAACTTAACATTTCGATGACCTTCAAAGAATTCAAATTTGTTTCACATGGTAGCAGTAGTAGTAATGATGTTGGCTCAGGCAAGCAGCCTGTAATGCCAATACTTAAATTCAGTATATTGATTAGTATACGATAGTAATAACATGCATTATTTACGCAGCGAATTCAATCATACGAAAAAGTAACTTATCGGTAGTAGTAGTAGTAGTAATGATGTTGGCTCAGGCAAGCAGCCTGTTAGGCCAATACTTAAATTCAGTATATTGATTAGTATGCGATATTAATAACATGCAATATTTGTGCAGCAAATGCTAAACGAAAAGTAACTTATCGGAGCAAAGTAATATTTGATTTAAACTTGCGCGTAATAATTATTTGACGAGCATATAACGAGTTGCAAGCGAATTCATAAAAAATGAACAAGAAAAGATAAGTAATAAAATAGAGCTATAGCAGTTTTTACATCAGACATTTACGTGGGATGTTAAAATATTAATAGCGTGAAATAAAAAACATAATTCAACGGGGGATGGAAAAAGCCTAAAATATTAAGACAACGAGGGAATTAGGTCGAAAAATCTTGCGGCAAGATATTTTTTTACGAATGAAATAATTGTTACGACGAAAATATATAAGCAAAATAGAAATAAAATTTCACAATCACAATTAAATAACGTCTAATATAAATACAAGAAAATAGAGGTTGGAATTAATTAACAAGGCAGCAGAGCGCATATGCCGTTATATAATTGGCATGGCATTATCATTAAAAAATAATTATCAGGAAGCAAACCAGTGAAGGCACAGAACAAACGATCTGACAGAGCGAGAGAGAGGCAAAAAAACGGAAACAGAAAAACAAGAAGGGAAACAAAAGAAAAGAGGCAAGAAATGATTCACACAAGGCAGACGAAAAGACAAGAAGAGGAAAGAGGGGCAGGAAGAACAAAAAGACTGTAGAAGTAGGATGGTGTTAAGAAGTTTGGTGTTTTTTTAAGGATTTCATAAATTTTTTTGATGGCAGTAAGCTCTTTTTTGGTAATATTGTGACTTGATTTTAAACCAATGTAGTAGAAATCTCTCAGACTGAGGACATTAGGATTAAAAGTGTTAGAACTGATACTGGAGAAAAGAGGACAAATGCCAATATAGTGGTAGATGTCTGGGTTAATAGCTGTGCAGTAGAAACAACTTTGGTTGATTGCAAAAGGGTTAATTGGATTGTACTCAGCTTTGAGTAGAATGTAGGCACTCAGGAGACTTTTATCTCTGATGACATTATAAATGGAGGTAAAAGGAACATGAATGTGTTTGAAGAGAGAGATGTCATTATCAGAGTAAACAGTTTAGACTGTTGTGGTTCTGAAGATTTTTAAAGGTATTTTCTTTGTATATTGTATAGAGTTTTTGGGCAATGGGTTTTTTTTTCAAAATAAAATGATTTAGTGCTGCTTGTGTAAATGATGATATCCTGAGGATTCAGCTCAGTTAGTTGTTTGACAATACTTTGATTCCAGGGATTCGAGACATTGCTATTGTTATTATATAATTCTGTAGTAGTGGCATTGACTTTGTTACGCTTTAACTTTAACCAAAAAAGTAGATAAGTCTTTTTTATTCTTTCTGATATAGGCACTATATTAAGTTTCGCAGCAGTGCTTAATTTCTTGCAAACAATGAAAAAAATAATTAGCAATTTTTTAGGCACTCGTTAGTTACGAGCGACCATGCAAATTTTGAGGGCCTTTTGTTTAAATTTTTAGTAGCATAACTCAGTTTCAATCTTGAATGATATTTTTCTAGTTGCGTACTTATCTTATTCATGACTTTAAACTTTTGAGCTGCTGACGGTATTAAATTATTAACATTTAATTGAGGACCAATTAAAGTCATAATTAAAATTCAATTTGAATTACACACAAATTTTTAAAGTCCACGCACGCCGGTTCTTCACTCCGTAAACTTTGGTCGTCAAACTTACAGAATGCTTATGTGGGGAGAGGTAATTGTTCATTTAACGGTTTATCACCGGTCTTGGCCATAGCCATTTGCGGATTTACATGCACAGTGTCTATGGAGAGAAAATTTAGCTTTGTATTTACAGTAGATACACTGTCTTTTTATGCCTTTTTATAGTACTATTGATTGCATTGGGAGACAGCTTCTGAACTAATGAGGATGTGTATTTACATCCCAGAGTGGAATCTTTTTTAAAATCTTAGGTATGCGAGAAATCACGAAAATCTTTCAAGTTTTTTCATCTAAGTAGAATGCAAGACGGGGCTTCTAGGACAGAACTTTTCGCGTCCATCATAATCTACATTCTTTTAATTTACTATGTCCGCACAGTTAGAAAAAATAGGGGGATCGACTTCATGGAAAAACATCCATCATAATCTAGATTCTTTTAACTTATTATACCTACATAAATAATGAAAATTAGGGGTTGACTTTCACGGGTAACCATTCAACGTAATCTAGATTCTTTTAACTTAGTTAATCCCAAAATCACCTTAAAAATCTTTGAAAAAAATCATAATCCATAATCCATTACTTTTTACATCCTAGCGAGTTCAATGCATCTCCCGCTTTCATCCGGAGACACTGAACCTAAGCCTCATTCTAGCAACTTAAAGACATTCAAGCAACAACTCAGGGTACTCACCCCGAAAAAAAATTTAACATTCTTAATAAAAATGCTTCCAATCGTCTCTCCAAGTTCTTACTACAAACCGCATGAACCCAATTACAAATCTAAGTACCAATGCAAGAAGGAATGTACAGATTATATGAAAAAATTCTGGCCTAACATTGAACCAACCATCCTGAATCTTAATCAAGCGGTTAAGATTCACTGGCATTATTTGCATGGCTCAGTAATTACTAACAATTACGACAGCTACTATAACTTTGCAGAAATTATTAAGCAACTCTAATTTATTTCATTTTTTTTATTCTCTTTGTTTTTTTTCTCTCACATTCTTTCAATGATAATTGTCATTGCGAACTCTTCGCCGTTAAAATCAACAGCTTCTGCATCCTCTGTCTCAAACTGTAGCAATATTTCATTAATTTCTTTGTTACAGAGCACAACTCTTTTTACTGGATTGGGTTTTTCAACAATCATCTGTCCACCAGCAACAGAGTTAGAAATATTGTACAAAATATTTGTTCGTTTTCCCTTGAAGACCCAGTCAAGAGTAAGATTGCTTCGGATCAAAATGTTCAAACTGCCATGAATAAACCGCGTGCTGGCTGGCGGCTCAACATAACCGCCCCCGGCGAAGGAGCTGTGGGTGGTGCTGCGGTTTCTGCCTTGTAAACTTTCTTTTCAAATCCCAACTCTCGATACCAAGTGCCATCTTTAAACTCCACCTCTGCGTCTTTATGAACTTGCATAACCACTCTCATTACAGTGAGATCATAGGACAATTTAACTGGAAATAGTTTATTCTCGGGTTTGCTAGCATCAGGAGTTTCAAAATGCCCCCTTTTGGTAAAAACGTTCTCCAGAAAGTAGTTATAAGTGTCCACGCTCTGTGTGCTCACAGGGAATTTAACCGGAAATTCTTTCACTTCGCCTCCAATTTGTTTCCATTTGTAATAAAACATGTTATTCTTTTCTGTCACATTGGGGACATTTGACCAGCCAGTAAAGTCATTGAGATAAACATGGTAGTTTGCCTCTGGGTCCAGACGAATGGGTTGCTCAAGTTTTTCAATAAAAGTTCCACTTGAATCTGTAAGTCGACCAGTTATTGTAATTGGGATACTTTCCTTTGAATGCGACACGATATTGTTTAGTCTTTCAGCAATCGCTTCCATTTTTTTTTTACAAAAAAAATATTTTAAACCTTACTCGAAGAATTATTAATCATGTTCAGCTTAATTTTCCTCTCAAATGCATAGATGATAAAAAGGTCAACGGGTGTAGCCTCACTTCTGTCGATATTGGTCACAATATTCACCGGACTGTTGTCAGTAGGCATTTGCCTGGCCGACACGTCTGCACCGAAAATGGGGAAAAGAGTCTTGAACTGCCATGCCGTAATAGCGATTCCGTTGTTCTCCTTTACGGCTAAGTCAACCAGCTCGCAGTAAAATTTACTAATTTTGTTTGTTGCAAAATCTCCATTCTGTGGCATTGCCGGGTAAAGATTATCACTGATTTCATGCTGAATTGTTCGCACATTTCCATGTTCATAACGACTTATAGTTAATGGATCTCTCAAACTGACAATAATGTACCTTGGGTTGCTGCAAGAACCCTCCTTAATACAAATCTGTTGCCTTCTTTCATTGCGTTCATCCCTGCACATGTAAGCTGTGTAAGCAACATCAATATCTTTTTCAATAGCCTTCAAATATTCAGCTTTCAGTGCTGTCTTTGGTTCAATGAGTTCCAAGTACAGCTCAACTCCTGCTAGCTTAACTTCTATTCTAGTATGCTCAGCGCCTGTCCAAACACTCCTGTTGCGATCGTCCCTGGTAAGCCTAAACGTGTAGCTAAAGTTGCTGGTCAGGCGATTAAATGTATTGCAGAACCCGCTCATGAATCTCAAAGGTACAAATATATCTACATGTCTATACTGAGGATTCTTTGCACCATCATCAGCACCCGTCAATGCATAGTTATATCTCCCTTTTCTCTTTGTATAACCTGAATCATTTACGTCTCCTTTCTCCTCATTAGGGATGAAGCCAGCGCCGCTACCAAGTTGAATAAAATCTGGGTTTTCAATGAGACAATGAGTGTCATACACTACACCAAAGTTGGCAATTCTCTCCAGCTCTGTACTCCCGTTTGACACGCTTAACTCCTTAAACATGTATGCCCAGAAGTTGCTGATTAGTGTGACATCAGCGTCATGCTTGTCAGTATTAGCACCAGCAGCATTTGTACCACCTTTAGTCTTGTATTGGAATGTCATGTAAAACCCGCTCCTTAGACTGTGAACGCTGACCAGAGATGAACACCCAGTGTAAGTGAATGTTAGCGTTTGACCAGGGCCCAAATTAGTTTCATTCTGATTTTCATGACTGGGGACTCTTACTTGAGTCGCTTTGATTGTGCTGTCATCACTCAAGATAGGCTTGTTGATTTTATAGAAAACTGGCGTCAGAGGATCGTTCATTTTTTTAGTTTAAAAATTAAAATAAAAAAAATGAAGCGAAAAAATTCTCATTACATCTCTGACTTGGAGAAGCTCGCAGAAGCCGAAAAACGAGTCACTGGGTTAATTAACAAAGAGCAGCAGTCCTACAATGAGTTTATCCAAGCCGCCACTGAGTTTCACAAACCAGGATACACCGAAGCAAAGAAATCCATTGAAACAGTTAAGGAAGCTGTTGATGAGATTCAAGAGAGCCAGTTTCAGAATACGCTGAATAAAATTCCACCGGCCTCACAAGAATCTCAGGCTTTGCAGGAAACATCTCAGCAAAAATTGAAAGTAACAGATAACTTCTTTGGGCCAGTAGAATATGAAGGCAAACTCGTCTTTGGTGTTAGTGTCTGGCGTAAAAATATTTCTACTGATCCTGTGGATTATCATCTTGAGATAACGAAAGAAAGTATTGGAGTCATCAAAGAAGGCGCGGCCGGGGTCGGAGAAAACACCTCAAAGAAGGTTGCTTTCACCCAAGTATTGCTCAACTTCATAACTAAAAATCAAGAAACTATTTCTGCGAAACAGCTAAAAAATTATAAAGATCTGGTGACATTTGCTTTACAAAGAGACATAGGCATCCTTAAAATCCCTGACATACTCAAATTTTTATATGACAATGGGGTCAACCTGAACAGCTTTAGAAAGTATAAGCACTTTAAACAATGGTTTGACCTGCCAGATCAGCTAGAAGTCATAAATTACCTGGAACAGCAAAAGCAACTCTCTCAACAACAAGAGACCCCTCAGCAGCAACAAACCCCTCAACAGCAACAAAGCCCTCAAAAATTAACAGAAGAAGATGTACTCTCTCGACTTGAGACAGCAGATCCAACTCAAGTAGCTAATTACAAAACGGCAAATCCAAAAGTATGGAGGCATCTAGAGCAATTCTCACCAGATAGAATGCAGCGAATTTCAAATAGAGTTTTCACACCAAGGCAAGACATTAGATCACCAGAAACATCACCAGAGACATCACCAGAGACAACAACTACAACAGAAGATTCATTTCAATCCGGAAGCTCCACAAATACCGGGAAAACCGGCACCGGGATGCCTGAAGTCTACAAGCGGCTAGTTGTTCTCCTAGGAGCAGCAAAGACAGGTTTAAAGGATGAGAATAGAAAAGAGTTTGTTCATATTCTTGATAAAATGTTAGAAAAGAAGTACATCGATAAAAGAGCAAGAGAACTTTTACTTTCAAGGTTCAATAAAAAATAATTTTTTTCACATAAAAACTGCCACTAATCTTCGAAAAAGACGTCCCTAAATACTACGATGAGAATGAATTAAAGCTCATTAAAAGAGGATCTGGACTTTTTCCAGCAGGTCATTATCCAAGAAAAGAGCGATCGGGTAACGGTATTGCTGATTTGATCGCCCAGGGGGCAAAGATTTTCAAAGTCATCAGTGAGAACAAAGAAAATATAAAAAATGCTGCCGAGGCGGCGGGAAGTGTAGTCACAGCTGCGAAGAAGATCAAGGACACCATAACTGAAACCCGCGACCCCAAAACCCCTAAACAAAGCAAACCAGATGGTCAACAAAATGTTCAACCACTCGCACCAAATTCATTGGCACCAAGCGCTGATAGCATTGATCCATCTGTTTATGCTAAGATGAGAGCTGATCTTAAAAAGGGCAGCGGTTTTAAATATGACTAAGGTGCTTTCCGGGGGTACAAGACATGTGGGGGTACAAGACTAATAGCAAAAAGACACACTGGCCCCCGAAAAAAGACACACAGGCCCCGAAAAAGACACACAAGCCCCCGAAAAAGACACACATCCCCACATCAAACATTGCAAAGTTAGATTGCAAAATAATTATGCAAAAATTTTTTATCGTATAAAAATGGATTTTTCAAATGATTTCAACCCTCATTGGACTCGGAACCAAATCAAATTTAATCATAACGAGGCAATTCCTAGTCATTTCAGATGTATTGTTGTTGGAGAATCAGGCTCAGGGAAGACATTTAGAATCTTCAACATGCTTCTGAGACCAGGATTTCTTGACTATGACACACTGCACATCTACTCACCCACTCTGTATCAAGATGAGTATAAGATGTTGATTGCAGGTCTACAGAACAAACTTAAAAAGGAGCATATCATTCAGTGCTTTAACAACCAATCCAAGCTGCCCAGTGATCCAGAAATTGTCGCCAGAGAATATGCTAGCCATATCCCAGATAATGAAAAGTGGCACGACATTAAAGTGTTTACATATGGGGACCCGCAAATTGATCCTAAAACTAAACTTCTCCCTCAGCCTGATGAACTGGAAAAGGGAAGGAAGCACTTGATTGTCTTTGATGACTGCATGACAGGGCCCCAGAAGCAAATTGAAAACTATTTCACCAGGGGTCGTCACAACAACTGTAATGTAATCTATATTACCCAAAACTGGTTTGAGTTGCCAAATAAAACTATTCGTGGGAACTGCAATCTGATCCTCTTGTTTCCAACCATACCGCAAGACCGACTGAAGAGGTTAAGTAACGAGGTGATTGCTCCTGCCCATTTTACTAAGCCTGCATTTGATCGAAAGGACGATGGTCGAAAGGTAGCACACAAGGTATCGCAGGAAGAATTTGTTAACCTATGCTTTGAGAAGTGGAATAAACCTTATCAGTTCGTGATGATTAACAAAGAGAAAAGAACAGTAGCCTAATTTTTTTTTCAAAAATAAAACAAAAAACAAACAAAAATGTCCATAAACTTTGCTGGTGAATCTACTAGTGGCTCCACTGCACACTCGCTTGCTTTCCTTGACAGGCGCTACATTAACGTTGCCGAAAAAATCCCGGAGATCGGACCAATCAAAGGCCGCTTAAAACCATTGGAACGGTCAGCACACCATCATCAAATAAACATTGAAGACTTGCGGGCAAAAATAGCAAAGCTGACCGCCATCGTTGAGACTCTAGCTCAAACTCTCAAATCGGAAATCAATGCAAAAGACATTGCTATAAGAACAGCGATTAATAAAAAGCGAGACATCCTTGATTCCTATTCACAAGCAGAGACTGATGCCTTATTTACCGCTTGGAGAACAACCATTAATCAAAATGTTGCAAAAATAAAAAGATAGAAAGAGATGTTGCCACGCATACGCTCTATCTGGATAGAATTTATAACAAGTGGGGGAAAACTTTGAGACGAATTAGTCGCCTGGAACGACAGCACAATCTCCCTGACATTGACATTGAAGACGCCCGATCGTAAAATTGAAAATTTTTTTTTACTTATAAAAATGGCCGAAAATGATTCTCTGTATGACCCGCCTATGGCACCAAATATGGCACCAAATATGGCACCAAATATGGCACCAAATATGGCACCTGTAACACCTAGTGCACCCCAGTATTCGAAAAGTCAACAATACCAATCAAATCAGCAATTGAACCAACCCACCGTACAAAATCTCTATCCTACAATCAATACTTTTACCTGCAACTCTCAACAGTTCCGACTTGTAGAGATTCAGAAAATGCGAAATGACATTGAAACCGCCCTTATGAAAAACTCTAAAAAACTGAAACGCTTCAACAGACAGTGTCAAGCTTTCGAGTATATTAATATGGTTCTCGGGTCAGTGTCAATTCTAAGCGGATCTGCAGCTGCTGTTTCTACACTTCCCATTATCACCGCACCAATCGCCATTCCACTTGGAATTATTGGGGCCTCGTGTGGTCTCATTTCAGCGGTTACAGGAGCTCTAACTCGAAACAGACGCCAGAAGCTAAAGCATCTGCAGGAAATGCAAGCAAAACAGAAAAGCATCCAATCTTCTATCACCGGGTATATTTCAAAAGCAATAGAAGACAAGTTCATTTCAGAGGACGAGTTTCAAAGCATTCAAAAACTTTATGAGCAGCTTAGTGAGCAACATGTACGTCTGAATTTGAATAGCATTGATGACATGAGCCAATTGAGAAATGATATCGAAACTGTCTTCAAAAACTATGCAATCAAACACGCTTCGAAGAAAAGCTAAAAAAAAAAATTAGGCATTTAAACCTAAAATGATTTCCCTGTAGCTTTTTCGAGTCTTAGTCATTGCATATAAAACAGTCATACACAGCTCTCCGCAAATATCACTGCTAAGCCCCTGCAGAATAAAGTCTGAGCGGTAGATTTTTGGAGGTTCCTTGTTATTTCCGAGTGTCGACCGAGCTTCCATATATTCCCTTAGCTCATCAGGAACAGCCGTCCCATAGCTATCAAAGTAGTAGTACTTATGCTTTCTGTTTGGATCAATCACCCAGCAAACCCAGTGAGACCCTGGTTTCTCGGCAGTGTCAAAGTTCATGATGCCACATTCTTCAATGCCACATTCTTCAATGCCACATTCTTCAATGCCACATTCTTCAATGCCACATTCTTTTTTTGGTTCTTGTGGGTGGCCGGATTCTGGTAATGTATCCTTCATAAAGACGCCTCTAAAGTTTGGGATTTCTAGTTCTTTTGCCAACTGTTCCAGAAAAATATTTGTCGTCATTATTTTTTTGTCAAAATTTTTAAATTCAGTCTACGTTTTTTAAACCATACACTTCAGTCTACGTTTTCAGTCTCCAGTGCCCAAATGGAAGACTTGTAACATTGTCTTGAAAGACAACCCTCTTGTTATCTGCCCCTGACAGGCCAATCTTTTTCTGGTTTATGGTAAAAATATGATGGTTCTTAGACTGAATTTTTACAAACTCGTGTAAAGTTTTCTTATTATGTAACAGGGCGTCTCTGTAGGCTTCTTCATGTAGAGAGTTCTTAACTACATGCTTTGGAATTCCCTTGGACTTCTTAATTAGTTTTACTGATTCATCGCTTTCATCGCTTTCATCGCATTTTAAAAAATAGGATTTTGATCTCAAACCAATAAACTCGGAGATAACATCACCTGCCTTTTCATCTTTCATTTTACCAATTACTTTTTTATTGGATGGGTCGAACACTTGATCACCTTTCAAAGTTTTAAATGATTCTGGATACTCTGACAAATCATAAGGGTTTTGGGGGAGGTGGTTTTGTTCAAGCATGTCCTGATAGATGTCCCCAGTCTGAATGTCTAGAATTAGGGAGTCAGTGTCAGTGTAAAGAAGTTTTACCCGAGTGTCGCCTGAGCTCCGATCCCCATATTGTCGTTTCATGTCATAGAAGAAACTGTACATAAGACGCTTCGATTCATCAAGTACAGTAACCCCTGTAAATATAGGTTTGCAGAGTGTTGCTTTTGTCTTATAGAATAGAACAGCCCCTAAGTAATCGTTGAAGACGTGAAGTTCCTTAAAAGTCGGTTTAGAAATATTTCTCTGAATGAATGTCACGCTCATGAACGGTGACGAGTTTTAGATTTCGTGCGGTTGCGCTCATTTTCAAGAGTCTTGCCGTATACAGAGTTGTTTGCCAGCTTGAACAGATCCTTGTCAAAGTTGTTGGTTGCTTTGGCCTCTGAACTGGGTGTTCTTTTCTATGTAGGGTTTCATCCACGCTTCTTCTGTAAATTTGAGGGCCCTATGTACATTTGTGACCCTACAGCCTAAGGATATGAAGTACTGTAGCAGCTTATAATGAATTTTGTAGCGAGTCTTGTTGTGTAGGTTTTGGGTGAGTTTAGCTGTGTGTTCATTTTCTGTAGACAGGTTCCACGAGCCATCTGGGTGCTCGATAATCTTCGGGCAGTTAATATTCTCTGGGAATGGCGCATATTCAGAGAAATGATCATGGAGTTCATAGGGAATTTCTACGTCAACCTCATAAATCGCAGGTATCGAAAACGCTGGGTTTATTTGTGATACGGGGAGCCACTGGAAGTCTCTCACAGGTAAGTCTTGACTCATTGCCCAGCCATAGAGATTGTTGGCATCTAAGTAAACTATATAGTTTGAGGGTTTCGTTGGGTCATATGATTCGAGATATGGATTGTTTGCCTTTCCATATCTGTTCACGCAAATTGATATGCCGCCTCTTTTCGCTGTGTCTATAAAATTGTACATGTCAATGTCGGTTAGAAGTTCAACATACCAGTCTGGGTTTTCATCCCATTTCATTTTAAGTAGAGATTCCCAGCTGGTGGCAGGTAAACTTACATAATGTGCGGGATCAAGACCATATGCTGTGTACCAGGTGTTTCTGAAGGTTTGAAACACATCGGCCAAAAGAAAAACATCAGTGTAAAGATAAATCAAATGGTATTGAAAAAAGTTTTGACATTTGAAATGTTTGTAGACTGCTTGTGCGTGCTCATAGTCATTGTCAGAAATTCCTGAGTTTGTTAGCTGAGAGAAGAACTTTTCTTTTGGTGGAAGTTCGCCTTCAAAGACTTGCTTTTCAAAAGCGTGCGAACCAGTCACATACTCATAAGGGTAGAAGCCTTTCTTTCTGAGTAGCTTGAAAGACACGGGATCTTGGTTTGCTAATATTTTGGCCAGGATTTTTGTATAAGTGCATTGCTCATCTGTTAGATTTTTACTTAATGCGTCTAGACTGGCTGCTAGGAACTGATAAGAATCCTTGATTTTAACCAAACCAGAAGAACCACTTAGTGAACCGGACGCCCCCACCTCTTTGATGTTGAGGCATTTAAACTTTTCCTTGTTCTCAGCTATGCAGTCGAGGTGAATGCCCTCTATTTCACCTATTCTTTCAACAATTAGGTGCAGGTCGTATGAGCGAGCGTTATGTAGAAAAATATTTAAATCGTGGATGTTATTTTTTAGCTTTAGGTTGCAGGTGTTGTGTGCGGCACCTCTGAAATTTCCTTGAATGTGTGAATGGTCTCTAACTTTCGGATTCTTTAAACTGTCTTCAAATGGTTTTCTGCATATGTAGCAATGGGTTGCCGATTGAAAATCAATCTCATCCTGATCGGTCATATTGATTGGCACAGGTGGGATTGCGCTAAATTTTCTACGTAACTCTAGCATTCTAAATATAAACTGTTTAACACAGTCTTCCCCAAAGAAGTGGTTATACTCGACGATATCAGAATTTCCTAGATGTCCAAGATTTCCAATGCAAACGTATGCTACTGAATTTGGGACGTGCTTTGTGGGGGCATCGGGGGTCTTTGTGGTTCTATTTTCAAGAATTGAACATTCAAAGTCGGCAAATACAATAAAGGGAAGTTTCTCCATCTTGTGATAATTTTTAAACCGTAAATACTTCTGGTTGCCGAAAGGAAGAGAGCAGTTAGTTGGATGGTCTTCACAGGTAAGTTCATGCTCTGTGAGTTTTGCCTCCCGAGTTTCTTTACGACCACAATAATACTTAAGACACAATCTGCAGATAGATATGGCTTCTTTGTGGCTGGTCGTTTGCTTGTGAATTAGTTTGGAAAGATCTTTAATCCAAACATAATGGGCTTCGGACTGTAAGTTTCCAATTATTAGAAGATCGACATCAGTGCGCCTGGCTGCTTCTTCGTCTAAAATATTCTTGCTGCTCCTAACAATTTCAACTTTCTCTTTGCTTTCATTCCACTCGAATACGGTGATTCTGATTTTATTATTAAACACTTCCTCTAGTTTGGGGATTTGAGAGACTGCTAAACCTCCTTTCTCAAATACTATTCCTTTGCTGATACACTTGGTAAAATACTCGTCAAAGTACATCTTATAATGGGAAGTTCTTTCAGGATGGGCTCGATCCTTGTCGTACAATAATGCTGACAAAACTGCCCACAAAGCACAGCAGTTGTCATAGTTCTTCACGTTGATACAGGCCTTTTTATTGGCGAGCTTTGTTGGCAGCTCCAGGTAAGAAGAAGCTTTAAGGGGATCGAATTTGAAAATCATAGCTGAAACTTTTCGAATCCCAGTAACAACCCAACCAGAACCTCTTGATGTAAAGGCGTCAATCTTTTTACTAACTTCTTGTAGAAAAGGGTCTGGTGAATCGGTTGGACTAAAGGGTGAAGCCTTACTGGTCATGTAATATTCAAGATGTTCAGTAGGTTTCGTAGGCATATAAAATTCTAATAAAAACGAGAGCTGAAGCTTGAATGTTTTGCGTGTTTTAAGTGTGTGATTGATAACTGATTGAATGTCATCTCTAAAGTCATTTATGTCACGGTGTCGTTTCGTAGGATGTTGTTGTGTTGTGTTTGACTGGTATGGTGTACTCTATGTAGTGGTCTGTAAAAGTTCTCTTTGCAAATTGAATGTCTTCTTGGTTCATCTCTGACTCAATTTGGTGGATTGTTCTTTCAAGGTCATCCTGTTCCTGTTTATTCTGTGGGTATTTAGGTACATTTTGCCCCGTGAGAGTTTGGTACTTTTTAACTAGGTTGCGGCTCTTCTGTTGGTGTTCAGCTGCTGGGTTTTTTACTGGGGTGTACTGATTTGATGACTGTAGTTGCTTTATTATTTCAAATTGTTTCTCATAGCTGCCTAGGTATCCTGGGTCTGTATTGAACTTTTGCTTACAGAGTTCTTGAAGATATTTGCTTTTGTCCTGAAATGAAAGATTTTGGCTTTGGAAAAAATAAGAGTTTACAGAATCTTTTGCTGGATTTGCTTTCGGCATGTTTTTTTTTCTATAAGTTTAAAAAAAAATTTTTGGGTGGTCACCCTTAGCTTTTGCTTGAACTTCTCTGGACTAATAACTTTTGATTAATTTGAGTATTACTGATCAGATCCCTGCTTTTATCTTTTCACATCCGGAGCATTGTAAATCCTGCTTTATGCAATGTCATTATAGCTTTTATGACGTCGGATTTTGAAATGTTGTCCGCGTTTTCCGAGGGATTAGTATTAGGATTAGTTGCGAAGGTTTCCAAGGGGCAGCCTTCACCCGCCTTAATTGTGACTCCCTTTTCTCTCGCGATTTTCTGCATCTCTAACTGGTGAGCTCTGTCATTACCCGCTTTCACAGCCGTTGCAACACCTCCAGCAACACCACCTGCTGCACTAACTGCACCCGCAATGATTGGAATCAGTGCGGCGAGAGGCAGGATTCCCCCAGTCTTTTCATCTGTAATGCTGCGGGGGTTGTGGGTGTGGTTATTGCAATCTTTACAATGGATTTGCTGCTGTAACGGATCGACTTTCACTTTCATGCCCTTAATAGTTACAAAACCTGGCTGTTTAGAGTCGATGATTTTGCTAATTTTATTAACTGTTCTGGTTTCGATCATTTTTTGTACATTTTTATTTTTTAATTTATTTTTCAATTTATTTCTGTGTCACTTGGAATGACGAGAAGTTCTGCTCTGGCAAATGATCTTGTAGGGGATTTAGGATTAAAGGCTTGAGAAAGAAAATAATATTGGCCGGTTGCTGTTGTAAAGTGCCTGTCTATTTTATGTACATCTAAACTGAAATAGGGGTCAGTTGCTCGTCTCTTGGTGTCCTTTTCTAATTCTCCCGGCAGGTAAAGGAATCGAACAAACTCAGAATTTGTGAGAATTTCCGGAGAATAAACTCCTGGGAGCTTTGGATAATTTTTTTGTTGTGGATTGGGAGATTTAAGCTGAACTTTGTCTTGTTTAATTGCAATTGAAGGTTTTAGGCCTGTCATGCGAGAAACTTCATTGTTAAGCTGACTGATTACTACTGGGAGTTGGTCTTTCCATTTGGTGTAGTATTGTCCGCTCTTCAGTTTGAGCTCCTCTGCTGTCTGCTTAGTAAATAGTCGCTTGGCTAAAGTTAGATTAAATCTTTCTACGAAGGCTTGATCTCTGTGCAAATCTGTCCGCCCATATCGCATTCTTGTATTGTTCTTATCCATTAGAGTTTTAACTCGACCCATGAATTCTTTACCCGGATCGGTCATCAATGTTTGTGGGAAGGTTAAAGGTGAATTTTCGTAAATATCTTGAAAAGCAGTTGCTACAACTTCTGACTTCTTTGTTTTCAGCGGTCTTGCTTCTTTATAACGCGAAGCTAAATCAATAACTGTAAGAGCGTACTTACACCCAGAATCGTTTGGGAGAAACAAAAGATCAGCTTGGTGCGCCTCGTTAGGCTTATAGATGTTGAAGTGGGGTCTTGTAAATTTAACAGGTGGGAAATAGACTTGATAAACAGCCTGTTTAGACAGCCATTTTTCTACTATTTGTTTTGGTTCTTTACTGAGTTCTGTTAATTTGGAGACGGCATTATTTCCGATAAAATAACCGCTGTCACGGTAATAGATTGCTTGTAATTTGTTCTCAGTCATTATTTTTTTATTTTATTTTAAATAAAAATGCCAGACATTCACGGAATAATCGAAAAGCTTCCGAAGCCAAGCAAAGGTTGGACAATCCCTGGATATAAGTATTGCGGACCTTTGAACCCTCTTGAAATACAATTAGATTCTAACAATGTGCCTAATCCAGGTCATGAGCCTGTAGATGAACTTGATGAGGTATGTATGGAACATGATATAAAGTATCGCGACTTCCCAAATGAAAAACATCGATGGGATAAAGAGATGCTTAAAAGGCTAGACAATATGGGGGCATCGAGCGGGTTTAGAGAAAGTATTGCGCGTAAGTTAGTTAAAGGAATCATTTTTGGAAAGACTAAGTTAGGGCTGGGGGTTGGCGGGTGTTTGGGTGGTGAGTCAGCCGGTTTCGTATTGCACGCGCCAAATAAGGAAATGGGTAGACTAATAAAAGAAATTGGGATTGAGAAGTTAGTCATAGGGAAGTCATAGAGAAGGAAGAGGGAAAGGCTGGATCGGGCGGCTCTGTCCACTGGGGGGGGGGGGGGGTAGGGGTAACTCGCCGAGGTGTTGAGTTGAGGGGCCAGTTGGCTATAAATACCATTTGCACAGTAGCTCAAAGCAATAAGTACGAGCGTAGCTTGCCCAGTCAGTGTTAGTTTAGCTGACTCTATTAAGATTTACTGCCGCATGGCTGACGTGGAAATGGCGACTTTCGAGCAGCAGCTAAAAGACTTTGTTTTCAGAATCTTTGAAAGCGGCGAGGTGGAGAATAACAGCCACTGGATCCGACAATATAATTCACTGTATCGGCTGCGGGCGCTATCAAAACATCTTGAAAAAGCCTTGGAGTTGATCGAGCAAGAAGAGCGGGATGAAGCTATTCTGCTGAATTTGTAAGATTTTATTACAAAGACAATGGCTTTTTGCGAAGCATAATATTAATTTTAAGTAAGAGTTTTTAGAAACAGATACTGCAGCATCCAGTTTTGAGCAGAACTATTTTTAGAAACAGATACTGCAGTATTCATTTTTACTTAAGAGTTATTTTTAGAAACAGATACTGCAGTATCCAGTTTTAAGTAAGAGTTTTTAGAAACAGATACTGTAGTATCCAGTTTTAAGTAAGAGTTTTTAGAAACAGATACTGCAGTATCCAGTTTTAAGTAAGAGTTTTTAGAAACAGATACTGCAGTATCCAGTTTTGAGCAGAACTATTTTTAGAAACAGATACTGCAGTATTCATTTTTACTTAAGAGTTATTTTTAGAAACAGATACTGCAGTATCCAGTTTTAAGTAAGAGTTTTTAGAAACAGATACTGCAGTATCCAGTTTTAAGTAAGAGTTTTTAGAAACAGATACTGCAGTATCCAGTTTTGAGCAGAACTATTTTTAGAAACAGATACTGCAGTATTCATTTTTACTTAAGAGTTATTTTTAGAAACAGATACTGCAGTATCCAGTTTTAAGTAAGAGTTTTTAGAAACAGATACTGCAGTATCCAGTTTTAAGTAAGAGTTTTTAGAAACAGATACTGCAGTATCCAGTTTTGAGCAGAACTATTTTTAGAAACAGATACTGCAGTATTCATTTTTACTTAAGAGTTATTTTTAGAAACAGATACTGCAGTATCCAGTTTTGAGCAGCGAGCAGTTCTAAAAATTTCTGCAATACCTTCCCCCACTGAGCTGCCATTTAGTAAAAAGAGGCGAACTTGAGAGACAATTTAGATGATTTTTTATTATATACCGTAATAACTGTCTTATCCTCTATTGTTGCTGAGTCATTGCCGCCGCTCTATGTTAAATTTCCTTGCTTGCTTACATGAACTGTATGATTCACACTGTCGATCCTAGAGAGACGATTGGAATTTTTTTTACTGTAAATTTTAAGCTTTTTAGGTGCGTACACGATGTTGTGCTTCAGTGTTAAAACAACATATATGCTAATCAAAATTTAATCTATTTGTGGCTTGACTAAATTTTCTGTCATAGAATTTTCTACAACAATAATTTTTTGCCATTTTAAAATTACATTTGTTTCAATTACATGTAATATTCACGTAAAGCCACGAACCGCGATATCTGTCTGCTGTTGCGAGCGTAAATATGAAATATACATTATTTAAAAGTTTTTTAAGAGTTTTTAAGGTGATTTTTTCGATTTCTTTGGGATTAACTAAATTTAAAGAATCTAGATTACGTTGAATGGTTATCCGTGAAAGTCAACCCCTAATTTTCATTATTTATGTAGGTATAATAAGTTAAAAGAATCTAGATTATGATGGGTGTTTTTCCATGAAGTCGATCCCCCTATTTTTTCTAACTGTGCGGGCATAGTAAATTAAAAGAATGTAGATTATGATGGACGCGAAAAGTTCTGTCCTAGAAGCCCCGTCTTGCATTCTACTCATCTATAACAGGATATTTTGTGGTCTAATATCCTATTATCTTCTGCCATCAACCAGCGAAAGAACAAACGAAAGACCGAGCTACAGTTGTTGTTACATTTTGGGCCCTGAATACGGAGAGAGCAGAAGGAAGCAGAAGAAGTGTCTCTCCCTCGCTCTTTGCCTTGCAATATATTTAACACACAGGAGGACTGTTGGCCAATAGGGTACGAGTGGCCATGGCGAGGAGGGCGGCTGGCTGCAGCGCCGGCTGGGGAGGAAATCCCCCACGCGCGAGCTGCGTGCTGCGTGGCACTGCGGGCATAGCCCAGCCTGCCCAACAGTTACTGTACTGTACTATCCACGCGCTCACTGCGTGACTGCTCCAGTGAGAGCGGATACGGATATCGCAAACTAACTACATGTAGGAGTTCTACTCCTACATCATCCATTTGACTTTAAAGATTCTATCCAGAGGCTACAAAAATCTTGGATCTTCAAATATCTGATAGTTGAGTCGTGCAAGATCTTGCAGGAAAGTTCAAGATCCAAGATCAAAGCATATCTTTACGGCACATAAATCACGACTTAATGAGTAGTCATACTCATAGATAGCTGGTAATTATAATATGCCTCCGGGGCGGAGAGCATCGAGGTGCCGAAAACTGCTCTTGCAGATCGTGCCACTGCGGAGAGATTAAGTACCGCGGATGCAGCATTTTTTGGAGTTTAGGAATTTGAATTGGGGGGGGCACCCTTTTTAATGATGAACTTGATCGCCACTCATTGTCCTAGGCTCACCAATATTACTACCAAAATTACTCAATTTATTCAATACATTAATTTTCCAGTGCATTTTATCTTACACAATCTAGTAGATTATTCTTAATCCATGTCTACCATTCAGTGGCGCAACCAGAATTTTGTGAAGGGGGGCGGACCCTGATGAGTTCGGTTCGAGGGGGGGGGGGCGTGAGATTCAGTTCGAGTCCGGATGGCTTTTTCGTGAAAATTCGCTTGGTCCCCCCTTACTGCATTTTTCTTCTTTCGCCGAAAGGGGGGCAGTCGCCCCCCCGCCCCCTCCTAGTTGCGCCACTGCTTCCATTTCTCCTAAAAAGCTGGTCACCAAAAAGGCCAGTCGTAGCACTACCTCGAAGATTTTATAAATAGTTTTTTTATTTTACATTTGCTAGTTTAAGTTTGTTTGAGTTAATCGCTAGAAATTAAATTAATTTCAGTTGCCCTCTAGCGTGGCCTTATCTTACAACAATAATTAAAAATCATCAGTAATTGTGTCACCAAGTCAGATCGTTAAATTTATTTTTCCTTCAGGTGATAAAAAATAAAATGAAAGAAAAAATCTTGAGGTCGAATTTTTTTGATTGTCTACCCTTTCACGTTAGTATTAAATTGTTAAATTCTATGCTCGCATTTGTCCTTGGGTGATAATTTCTTTGCGCAGACCGTAAAGGCAATCGATATAGTGAGTTGGCGTAAAAGTTAAAACAAAAAGTAAAGGTTTTTTTTGCAGGATGCGTAACCTGTACGTTAATTTATTGCAACATTGCTAGACCGAGAAACGTAGCATAGGGACGAAAGTGAAGCCATTTATTCAACCGAGTGGCTAATCTTACTGGATTGTACGATAAAGCCTAAAGCGTCTTTCCTATTATCTAATCTAAGACATAAAGTCTGCTAGAAATGTCAACCAAAAAACTGGCTAGACAGAAATGCGACGGTTACCCATAAAGCTTTCTTACATGTAGTAGAGAATATTCCACTCATTTAGAGTCTTGAAGTTTCATAAAAGTCATAAATTGATAACATACATAGCAATACACCTGTCTGGCAAGCAATTTTTTATACCTGTCATAGAATTGGATGACTGACACACTGCTATCGTTCGTGCACTTATAAATTGAGGCATCAGTATTTTTATTTAATTTGCCGACGCCCTGTTCATGGCTTATTAATTAGGGATAGAAGAAAATCAAAAAGTATCCGGACACTTGCATGTGATGTGACTCGACCCACCGGTTGAGTCGCTGCTGCCTGAGCTAAGCCTCGAATGACAACAGGCCTTGCCTTCTCACTTGACCCGCCCCGAAATGATGTACTGGTAGCTTGGATGTGACCGAGTGGCTAAGGTCCTAAAGTACAAATATCTGGCCCAAGGAGTTTTCTAAGGTAATCCCGGGGTGCGAACCCGAGACCTGCCACGAGCCGCCTGCGGGGATAGGCTCCTAAAACTACCCCTTGACGAGACAGGGCTCCCGGACATTGGACCGTCAGCTAGTTTAGGGCGACAGATAAGGTACAATAGCCGATAAAAGGGACTCTGCACAGGGCATAACGATGGGCTGGCGAGCTCTAACAAGAACTTTTATAGGGGGTGCAGGGGGCCTCTATCGAGGTGATTTGCGGAGGGAGTGGGATTGAGGGGCTACACCTGCTGACGAGCCTGGGGCAGGCTGCTCCATGCTAAAAGTGCGTTACTAATCTTAAGGGTTTTATCCCATGTAGAGGTTCGTGAGGCGCCTGGCATGGTTAAATGAGGGACTCTTATCAGCCCCAGTCTGTGCACAGCTTTTTAAGAGGGTTTTTATGATTACATTATCTATTCTAACAGGCCTGGAGGCGCCCTATCTATGGCCTAAAGCGCCTCCGGCTTCACATTAAAGTACATTAGCGGCTTCCAATCTCCATGTGGCTCCCCACAGCGGCGCACTAGCGATTTAAGCGAGCTGCGGCATGGCTTAACTAAGCAAAGAAAAGCTTGTGAAAAGGGAAATCAACTGAAGTTTTCTCTCACAAGATGGCTCTGATCTGGCTCTCACCAGGTTGGCGAAATTCTTATATTAAAGAACCCCAAGCTGAACTAGACAGAAATAAAGCACACAAGGGAACCCAAAGCAAAGCAGCAGAGACAAGCAAGGGGATCACTTACCAGCCGCTCGAAGCTCAGCTGCAGTCAGGTCAGGGTCAGGCGCGTCGCTGTTGATCAGGCCGGGGTCGTGGCTCGCCAGGTGCCGGAATGCCAGACGCTGCTCACGTGAGTCGCCGCCTCAGTTGCTGCTCGGCCGGAGATACCTCGACGACTAAACGGGGACCGGGATGTTCAACTACAGGGGAGTGGGCTTCCTCAACCCAGCAGGGGGACGTCGGGATACGAGTATTACGTCGACGGTGAAGGGGCTGACCGGGAGATACCTCGACAGGGAAAACGAGGGTGTCACTGGAGCCCGAAAGGTTGAGATTTTCGGGGTGAAAAACGGCTTCTTTAAGTAGTCAGAAATTCACGCGTCACGCGCGTAATCCGTGAGCCTGACGTCACCTGACCCGACCTTGAGATGCAGCTTCGCTCCAATTGGCTGGAAAGTGGTACATGTCAGGGGTAGACCATGAGTCAGCAATGACTCATGGGGTGGGTGTTGATGACGCATCAAGCTCATTAATTATGACTATCGTTAAAAATGGTCATAGAAAAATATGGATTACACGGTTGGAAAGAGGATGACGCGCTGATTCCGAAATCCTAAAAATATTGGTGGTCCCTTAAGTACAGGAGGAATAATCTCCAAGTACGTTGCTAATGATCCAAGTTCGTTCCGCTCCAGTAAACCCGAACAATAGAGCGGAGGAGGGTGGGCCAAGGTCACCCGTGGTTGCGCAACCCAGGGGTAGAACGATGAGTCACCCGATGAGTCATCCTATTACAGGTAAAACAGGCTGTAGTACGCCTAGCAGGGACTGATACAAGCTGGGGCACGCATAGCGATGGAAAGGTGAGGGAATGCGAAAAGATTCTGGGTGGCCAAGTCAGGATTCATCACATGCGTTGCAGAGAAGGACAGATAAATATGCACGTGTTAGTTCCAAATCCAACGTGAATTTTCACATCGCAATTCAATGCAAAAAATTGTCGTAGCTCGTTTTTCAGCAAAGTGGAGCAGCAGGTCTATCTATTTTCACCTGGAAAGGTGATAATGGCCTTAATTAAGGTAGATGACGTGAATCGCGAAATTTCAAGCTCGTGTTCTATTTAATAACGTCAAAACGAATTTGTCCTAAAATGCGAACAAGAGAACCGTAACGCGGGCATAGAGCAACGAAAGTGTAACTTAATTTAAAGAAGCGATCGCTTTTTGTAACGAAGTTTAAGATCGTCAGACTTCCTCGAATCAATCACCTGGCCCACTTGCTGCCATGTGCTGCCCAAATGGTTCCAACCAGTGGCTCTGCATGCCAGACTCGATTTAATCCACGATTGGAGAACCTCCTTAGGCAATCACCTTCTCAAGACGACCACGGAACGCTTTGCAGCATCTCACCAGATATTCCGGAGTCAGCTCTGATTCCCAAGCCTCATGAATGGCAGATCTCAGCGAGTGCAGGGACGTGTGGAAGCTTCTGCAGGCCCGCTTGTCAACCTGGTTCCAGATGGAAAAATCCAAGGAATTTAGATCCGGTGAGTAGGCTGGCCAGTCCTCCTTCAGCCAGAGGCGCTTGCGCCCGAAGTGAACGCTGAGCCAGGCCTGCACGTCATTGCGAGCGTGTGCTGGGGCCGAGTCCTACTGGAAGCGAAAGTTCCAGCCATCTGCAAAACTGCTATCCGGCCGCACCTTGTCGGGAAAGTTACTGCGAATCCAGTGCAGCACTTTCTTGAGCACATAAAGGTACCCGTCTCCATTCAGTCGGTACCCCTTGTCAAAAAATATTAGCTGCATTTTCTTGCCATCAGAAGCGACGAGGCCGAAGACCATGGTGGTTGCCGGGTGCTTCATCTGTGGCGAGCTGAAGGCGTCCCGCTCCTCACTGCTCCTGGCCACCCCTTCACAGCGCCTAAAAATCACAACGCTTGGACTTGAAAACGCAGCAACCTTCCATTTGTAAGCTGGATGTTTGCTCTAGCTGGCAAGCTTGCGAGTCTCTAAGTTTGCATGTAATGTTCATATTTAGGCCTTGTGATTTTTAGGCGTTGCGAAGTAGGATGCTTAGGCGTTGTGATTTTTAGGCGTTATGGTGCGACCCCCCCCCCCCAGGTCCCCAGAAAAGCGCCGCCTGACCCGCGTCCAGGGAAATGACAGAGAGAAGCAACAGACTCATAGTGTCTCGGCTGATGCAACAGTTAGTGGCCGGTCGGTTTTAATTGCCCTAGGATAGCAGAACAGTCCCGCAACAGGTGGACAGAAAGGTTGGCGGGGTCTAATTAACTGAGCACAGCTATATAGTTAGGTTTGCACACAGCACTCCGTGGCATTAGCGACAAAACAAACCGGGGGTAAGAGAGCGCGCAAGGCAGGTACATTCAACAATACGGGGTAGGCCGGGGCAATCGATAAACATTAACCGGGGTGGGGGAGGAATGAGAAAGAGACGAAAAAAGATAGAGCAGAGGTGAGGGCTGCGTCACAACAATAGCGAAGGGCATTTTCAAAAAATTCTTTGGAGAGCTAGGAAACGTATATACTCCCGAACAAAAAAGCCACTAAATATGCTCTCTATGCCACCGGGTTAATTCTAGGTGTTCCACCGCGTGAATGGCGGCTATTCGAGACCTGTGCTCGCCTCGCATGCTGGCATTTCTTGCCGGCGTGCTCCTGTGCTCCTGCCTGCTGCTCGCCAGAATTAATGGAGGACGTGAGCAACTAACCAATAGGCTCTTCAGAGCAACCACGACTGACAATAAGCAGCTGCTGGACAAGCTGATCGCTGACAGTCAGAAATCCTTGGAGCCTCAGGATCCGGTGGAGCTGAAGTGTCCGATGTACCAGGAGCTACGTCGAATTGACTTTCTTAGCCCCGTGCTGCGTGACAAGCTGTGCCGAGATGCCGAGGCGTATAAGCGCTACCAGGATGGCTATCCGATGTGCGTTTTGAAGAATCCGTTTCCGGAGCAACTCCTCAACGTGATCAAGCGGGGCAGCGATGTGATTGATTTGGTGGACATGACTAAAGCCGTGATACCGATCTATGCATACAAGGGCAACGACTTAATCACTAACGACATACGCAGATTCAAAGCTTGGGAGCCTGGATTTGTGCATGCGTTGCTTAGGATGGCGCTTAAGGTTCCGGACACGACATTCATGGACGTCGGCAGTAACATTGGTGTGTACAGCATCCAGGCAGCGAAGGTTGGCCTGCCGGTTGTAGCTCTTGATGCCAACATCCGCAATCTGCTTCGGCTTCGTCTCAGCCTGAACGCCTCAGGCCTCCATAGAAATACTTTAGTCTGGAATTTCATCACCACACGGCAGCAGCTGATGTACCTGAGCTTCTTCTCCGATTGCAATGTCGGTGGAGCCGGCAAGATGGAGGCCCAGCTTCCTGACACGGTGCCCATCATGCCAACACGCAGTGAGAGACTCATCGACCTGGTCAAGACCAAGCACATCGTCATGAAGATGGACATTCAGGGCGGAGAAGCTGACTTTCTGCGCACATCGGGCAGCTTTTTTGACAAGCGAGTCGTGGTGGCGGTGCAGATGGAGTGGTACAGGCCCATGATGTCCCCCACGGATCCCACCACGCTCATCGAGTTCTTCACAAAGCGTGGCTATAAGGCTGGTCGGGCGCCAGGACTGCAGCCTCTGAACTTGTCGCAAGTCGACAAATGGGGCAACATCGACATTCTGTGGGTGCACAAAGACTTTGTCAACATTGTTTGACAAAATATATTTATTGAAGAGCGACATTGAATTGGTTAGAAAATTTGCAAACTATTTAGTATAAGCACATTGGACTGTAATAGCCAAAATACTCTGATCCAGCAAGCGAGTAATATTCTACTAATCTGACTTTCAATGAATTAACATTTTCTCTGTGGTTTTAATTAACAATCTTTTTGTATTTTTACTTAACATTGATTGTTAAAACTTGAAGTTTTATTTGAAAAAATGTGATTTCTCAGTTTGCAGAGCACGTCATGTTGTACCAGTTCTACCAGTACCAGCGTATAAAACTTTGATTTTAATCTATGGAACTCCAGCCCTATCCATCTTTTGACTAAAGTAGCTAAACTAAAATGCTCTAAAGAGAGCTTTAGAGGCTAAATACAAACTTAACAGGCCGTTCTTTGGAGTTTAACATGTATGCGAAACAAAAGTACGCTTAAAATTCCTGCATTTTTTTAATAAGTAGCACGCCAAGCAGTTAGAAAATCCCTTTTTTAGAAGTCGGAAATCCCGCAATCAAATAGAAGCTTTCCCCGAGCATTCTCCAAACAGACAATAAATTCCCCCCAGCAGTCTGAAATTCCTCAAACTGACAAAAAATTTCCCCCGAGCAGTCTGAATCCCCCAAGCGTCCAATAAATTTTCCCAGCAGTCTGAAATCCCCCAAGCTGACAAAAAATTTCCCCCGAGCAGTTTGAAACCCGCCCAGGAGACAGAAAGTATCCCCGAGCAGTTTGAATTCCCCAGCAGACGGAAAAGTTCCCCAAGCAGTTAGAAAGTCCCTTTTGGGCAGTTAGAAATCCCAAAAGCAGTTAGAAAATCTCCCTAAGCAGTTAAGAAAACCACCTTCGAACAGTTAAAAATCTCCCCAAGCAGTTAGAATGCCTGCTTACATAATAAAATGTAAGCAGACAGAAAATCTCCCGAGCATTTAGAAACTTCCCTTCGGGCAGTTAGAAACCCCCCAAGTTGACAGAAAATATTCCCGACCAGTCTGAAATCCCCCAAGCAGGCAGAAAATTTCCCTGAGCAGCCTAAACTTCCCAAAGTTGACAGAAAATTTTTTCCGAGCAGTCTGAACTCCCCAAGCAGTTAGAAAATCCCTTTAGAGAAGTCAGAAATCCCCCACCCCCCAAAATCAAATAGCAACTTTCTCCGAGCAGTCTAAAATCCCCCACGCTGACAGAAAATCTCCCATAATATATTAAAAAAATCCCCTTTGAGCAGTTGGAAATCCCTCAAGCAGAAAGAAAATCTTCCCTAGCAGTTAAAAAATCTCCCTGAGCAGTAAGAAAATCTCCCTAAACACTTAGAAAACCTCCAAGCAGTAAGAATTCCCCTAATCAAAAATAAAATTTCCCCGAGCAGTTGGGAATCCCCCAAGCAGACAGAAAATCTCCCCAAGCAGTTAAAAATCCTTCAATCAGACAAAAAATCTTCCTGAGTAGTTATATAAAATCTCCCTAAGCAGTCAGAAAATCTCTGCAAGCAGTTAGAAAATCCCCTTCGAGTAGTCAGAAACCCCCAAATTATATGGAAAATTTCCCTGAGCAGTTAAAAATCCCCAGAGCAGACAATAAAAGTCTTCGAGCAATTAGGAAATCTACCCGAGCAGTTAAAAAATCTCTCATACCATTTAGAAAATCCCCTTTGAGCAGTCAGCAATCCCTCAAGCAGTTAGAAATCACCCAGTCAGATAGAAAAATTTCCCGAGCATTTAGAACCCCAGACAGACAGAAAATCTTCATGAGCGGATAGAAAATCTCCCCAAGCAGTCAGAAGAACCAGTTGGAAGCAATCCCTTATTCAGGTAAATAATCTACCCGCGACAGTTAGAAAATCCTCCAAAGAAAGCAGAAAATTTCCCTAAGCATTTACAAAATCCCCTTCGAGTAGTCAGAAATCCCGGTGCATCTTGGAAATCCCTAAGAAGGTAGAAAATCTCACCCCGAGCTTTAGAAAAGTCACTACAGCAGGTTAAAATAATCCCGCGAGCAGGTAGAAAATCGCCCATTCAGAAACTTGCGCTTTAAGAAAATTAAGCTAATCACAATTTAGATTTGGCAGGCTATCAGACTTACAGATCAGCATTGTGCTCGATAAAGACCACTTAGCAGCTTTTGCTTTCTTGAAAAGTTTTTTTAATCTAACAGAGCTATAAAAACAACTTTCTCTACTTACTGACTCGAGATATGAATGGCAATTTCACTGCAGAACGGCCCACGGCTACTTAAATAAAAACATTTCGCTCAAGCATGCACACTTTCAAGCCACTTTATTCAATGTTGGCACTCCAGCTGGGCACGAAATCAATCACTAATAAAATGCACACAGATCGCTTGGGCATTATTTCTCTCGCCCTTGTTCACAAACATTAAGCTAGGGCTGGGGCAGTGCACTCTACCGTAGCTAGGTGAGAAAATTATAGTCTCTTCTTTCCGGCACGACAATTTAGCTAAACTTGGAGCAGTGTACTCTAGCCTTATGACGCAACCTTTTAGATGCAACAAGGGTGGGTGTCAAGAAATGAGAGAATGGATAGGGGAGGCTGGGAGTAGAGTGGGGTCTTGAGCACGAGTCAGGCGCGTGATGAGGGGTAGAAGACTCTTCGAGAGCGCGCGGGGATTAAATAGAGCCGTGCTCTATACTTTCAGTATCAGGGGGAAGAATTGGAATATTGAGAGAATAATAAGGGAAAACAGTTAAAAAACAGCTTTAGGTTAGGGGTAGACTGAGTATTAGGTAATTAGGGAAATTTATGGTAATTGAAAGAAAAAGGCTATTATTAACATTAGAGCGCAAGATTAGGGAAAAGATCGGAAATAGAAGATGGGAAGGTCAGACGGAGAGAGGGAGACAGAGACAGTCACTAGAGGCTGCGGAAGTGGATGCCAGAGAGGAGAGCGCCAGGGAATAGGAGGTCAAATCCCCTACTCGACGTGGCCGCCCTCCCCTCCAGCTACTGCATCCCAGTCCAGGCGGCGCTAACAGATCGAAAAATATCCCGCCCGGACCGTGGATACATCAGTCATAAATAAAAGTCAATTGAAATTACCCATAAAATTTTAAAGTCCACGCACGCCGGTTCTTCACTCCGTAAACTTTGGTCGTCAAACTTACAGAATACTTATGTGGGGAGAGGTGATTGTTCATTTAACGGTCTATCACCGGTCTTGGCCATAGACATTTGCGGATTTACATGCACAGTGTCTATGGAGAGAAAATTTAGCTTTGTATTCACACTAGATACGTACACTGCCTTTTCATGCCTTTTAATAACACAATTCATTGAATTGGGGGACAGCTTCTGAACTAATGAGGACGTGTATTTATATCCCAGCGTGGAATCTTTTTTTAAAATCTTCGGCTTACGAGAAATCACGAAAATCTTTAAATATTTTTCATACATTTGACTTTTACGCCCTGTTCAGGCTTATTTAAGGATACGCTCGTAGTCTAAAATACGGGACTCGTATGATTGTTTGCAAGCAAGACCAAGCGCAAAACTCGGTAAGTCAAGAAGCTCTACTAAAAGAGCACTTTGTTTTTTCTTTATTTCTATTAGTAAAGTTATTTTTGTCAGAATGCTTCAAGGGACACTCTCGTGCTTGAAAAGAATAGAATTATAGCCTATTTAGCCCAGTGACGCTGCTTTTCCATCTGACAGCGTGATTTGTTGTTGTTGTTGTTGTTGTTGTTGTTGTTGTTGTTGTTGTTGTTTTTGTATAGCCTATTTAGGCAGCTAGGCCAGTTTCGAAAAAATCTTTGGATAGCTAGGAAACGTATATAGTCCCGAACAAAAAAGCCACTAAATATGCTCTCTATGCCACTAGGTTAATTCTAGGTATTCCACCGCGTGAATGGCGGCTATTCGAGACCTGTGCTCGTCTCGCATGCTGGCATTTCTTGCCGGCGTGCTCCTCTGCTCCTGCCTGCTGCTCGCCAGAATTAATAGAGGACGCGAGCAAATAGCCAATAGGCTCTTCAGAGCAACCTCGACTGACAATAAGCAGCTGCTGGACAAGTTGATCGCTGACAGTCAGAAATCCTTGGAGCCTCAGGATCCGGTGGAGCTGAAGTGTCCGATGTACCAGGAGCTACGTCGAATTGACTTTCTTAGCCCCGTGCTGCGTGACAAGCTGTGCCGAGATGCCGAGGCGTATAAGCGCTACCAGGATGGCTATCCGATGTGCGTTTTGAAGAATCCGTTTCCGGAGCAACTCCTCAACGTGATCAAGCGGGGCAGCGATGTGATTGATTTGGTGGACATGAACAAAGCCGTGATACCTATCTATGCATACAAGGGCAACGACTTAATCACTAACGACATACGCAAATTCAAAGCTTGGGAGCCTGGATTTGTGCATGCGTTGCTTAGGATGGCGCTTAAGGTTCCGGACACGACATTCATGGACGTCGGCAGTAACATTGGTGTGTACAGCATCCAGGCAGCGAAGGTTGGCCTGCCGGTTGTAGCTCTTGATGCCAACATCCGCAATCTGCTTCGGCTTCGTCTCAGCCTGAACGCCTCAGGCCTCCATAGAAATACTTTAGTCTGGAATTTCATCACCACACGGCAGCAGCTGATGTACCTGAGCTTCTTCTCCGATTGCAATGTCGGTGGAGCCGGCAAGATGGAGGCCCAGCTTCCTGACACGGTGCCCATCATGCCAACACGCAGTGAGAGACTCATCGACCTGGTCAAGACCAAGCACATCGTCATGAAGATGGACATTCAGGGCGGAGAAGCTGACTTTCTGCGCACATCGGGCAGCTTTTTTGACAAGCGAGTCGTGGTGGCGGTGCAGATGGAGTGGTACAGGCCCATGATGTCCCCCACGGATCCCACCACGCTCATCGAGTTCTTCACAAAGCGTGGCTATAAGGCTGGTCGGGCGCCAGGACTGCAGCCTCTGAACTTGTCGCAAGTCGACAAATGGGGCAACATCGACATTCTGTGGGTGCACAAAGACTTTGTCAACATTGTTTGACAAAATATATTTATTGAAGAGCGACATTGAATTGGTTAGAAAATTTGCAAACTATTTAGTATAAGCACATTGGACTGTAATAGCCAAAATACTCTGATCCAGCAAGCGAGTAATATTCCACTAATCTGACTTTCAATGAATTAACATTGTCTCTGTGGTTCTAATTAACAAGCTTTTTGTATTTTTATTTAACATTTGTTGATAAAACTTGAAGTTTTATTTGAAAAAATGTGATTTCTCAGTTTGCAGAGCACGTCATGTTGTACGTACCAGTTCTACCAGTACCAGCGTACAAATCTTTGATTTTAATCCATGGAACTCCAGCCCCATCATCCCTTTGACTAATGTAGCTAAAGTAATGTCTGTTTTTTTAATAAAAGGGCTTTAAACGCTGAATACAAACTTAACAGGCCGTTCTTTGGAGTTTAACATGTAAGCGAAACAAAAGTACGCTTAAAATTCCTGCATTTTTAATAAGTAGCACAGAAAGCTGTACTTTGTCTTTAATGGAGTCGTCGATGGCTACCGAGTAGCGTTGTCTCACGTTGAGCGTTGAAGCGATGCTGTCCGTGAGGACTTGATAAGCTTCGCATTCACTGAGGATATTGAGGCACATACCAGCAAAAGGCGTGGATCTGGTAGCATTGCAGATAAGTCGGCACGCACGTCCTTGGATTGAGCCTATCATATCTGCGTGGCTTTTGATCTGGGTGGCGCTAACCCAGACTAAGGAGGCGTAGGTGGTAGCGGGTCTGACGATAGAGGTGTAGATCTACCACAAACGCTTTGGGTATAAACCCCAGGTGGTGCCAAGCGCCCTGCGAAGCTGGGCTAGAATTGCAGAGGCGCGTTTGGCTTTAGCCTTCACATGGCTAGACCAGTTTGGCCTATGGTCGAGGGTTACCCCGAGGAACCGGGTCTGCTTTGCGAAGGCAATGTCTCTGCCGTAGAGCTGCAGAGGCTTAATGTCCCAGCGGGTTTTGCTGGTAAACATAATAGCGACAGTCTTTGGCTCAGAGAGCTTAAGACCATTGCTGCGGGCCCAGGTTTCTGCTCTGCGAAGAAAGGCTTGCATGAGATCCCTGAGAGTGCTGGGCGAGGGTCCTGCCACGATAGCAGTAACGTCGTCCGCATAGCCGACTTTGAAGACGGGATCTGGTCCAGGGCTCCTGAGTAGAGCGTCGATGACCATGTTCCAAAGAGTTGGAGTGAGGACGCCGCCTTGCGGGCCTCCTTTACAAACTCTGGTAGTGGCAGTGTGCTCAAGAAGGTGGGCAGTGACCGTACGGTTGGAGATCATATACATAATCCAACGTATGATGGTAGAGTGGGTATTGCGATCGCGAAGGGCACTCTGAAATGCATCAAAAATAACATTATCAAAGGCCCCCTCTATGTCGAGGAATAAGCCGAGAGCATAGCCGTTGCCCAGCACGGCTCTCTCTAGCTTTTCAACAATCGCATGGAGTGCGCTGTCAGTGGACCTTCCGGGGCGGAAAGCGTGCTGATTGTTACTGAGAGGCATGGCTGTCAGCTCGCAAGCCAGCAGCCGCCAGTGCACGAGCCTTTCAGTCAGCTTTAACAAAAAGGAGGTTAAGCTGATGGGCCTAAAGGCCTTAACGCTCTGATAGTCGCCTTTTCCCAGCTTGGGAATAAAGACAACACGAGCATTGGTCCAGCTCTTGGGAATGTACCCTAGCTGGATCGTGGCCCACATGACGTTGCAGGTGATTCTCAGAAACCTAGGGATCTTGGCTGCCTCGCGCAAAAGGATAGGGTAGATACCGCCAGGTCCTGGGGATTTGAAAGGCTTAAAGGTTCTGACTGCTTTAGCAATCAGTCCCTCACTAATAAAGCTCGCAGCCAGGTTGGTTCCTTCCAGCGAGTGGTTGGGTTCCGTGCCAGCTGTGGGAACTTCAGGAAAAAAGCTGCCCAGCATTTGCTGCAGCACTTCCTGAGGTTCGTTGGTGAGAGAGACATCATCTTTTTTGATCATGGCTAGTTTGGACATTTTGTCCATAGTAAGGGCCTTGACCAGCCTAGAGGTGGGCCGGTCTTTGTCCAGCTCGTCGCAGAATTGGCGCCACTTACTATCCTTGGCCCTACGGACTTCGCACTTAAAGTGACGTGAGGCCTGTCGGAAAAGATCCATGTCGTCAGGATTACCCGACTTCATGGCACGGCGATGCAGACTTTTGGCCTTTTGTCAGACACACTGCTATCCTAATTTATAGGCCCGAATGGGGCAGGACGCTTCGTAGGCCGCAGTGATGCAGCCCGAAAGCGTCTCAGCCGCGTGATCGACACCCTCACAACTCTCAATCGGATCGCTATCTATGAGTTCCTGAAGGTGAGAATCAAGGGTAGCCGTGAAGGCTGCCCAGTCAGTGTTACGGATGTTGCGTCTCCAAACTATTGGAGATGGTCGCTTAGCGTCCGTAATGTTGAAGGCTATGAAGAGGTGGTCAGAGAAGGATGGCTCATCGGTCTAGACCCTCCACTCCATAATCCTGTCAAAAATTCTAGGAGAGGTAAGGGTGGCATCGAGAACCTCCGTCCATCTGCCATTGTTAAAAGTAGGTGTGCTTCCGAGGTTGCAGAGCATAAGGTTGGTACTGGAGATAAGAGCAAGAAGCTCTTCCCCTCTGGTGTTGGTATTCTTACTGCCCCAGTGCTGATGGTGGGCGTTAAGGTCTCCGCCCACCAGGAGATCAGCATTCTGGTTTTCGTAGTATTGCGCAAGGCGCAGTAGGCTCTCTGGAGTTGGGTCTCCGTCGCCAGGAATATAGATTGAGGCGATGAAGCACTGGCGAGGAGATAGGTAATTGGACTGGATGACGCAGAGGTCCCCATCTGAAAGGTCAGTCCTCAGCCAAGCCTGTAGATGGCTTGCAGCAAGAATGGCCGCACGCGGGCGGCTGTTTCCCGGGCCACACCCAAAAAATCACAGTAGCCAGAAGGGATATTGGTTAACTTACCATTGTAAATCCAGGGCTCCTGGATCAGGATGAATCCTGGCTGATACAGCTCTGCAATCTTCATCAGATTAACTGACGCTGATATGCAATGCTGTAAATTTATTTGAATACAATAGGTCGCTCCTTTGGCGTTGCAGAGCTTATCCAAACTGCTTATCCATACTGCACTAAATGCAAGACTGGCTTGTACCCGTGACCTTTAAGGGGAGTCGCGTAAAAGCTCGTCCTCATCCCAGGTCGACGGGAGATGGCTGGGAGAGGGGAGTCGATCCACATCCATGGCCTCCTCCTCCTCCCCGGCTCCACCGGCAGACTCCGCAGACTCCGAGGTCAGGGTGGAGAGGGTATCTCCATCTGAATCGTCGTCCGCAGACCCCACCAGAGTCGCCGAAGAGGGCTCGGAGTCCGAGGTCGTGGCCTCCTCCGCAGCTCCTTCTCCAGATAGAGAGTTTTCCTGCTCCTGGGGTTTGGCCGAAGCCTCTTCCTCAGTCGCAGAGCTCTCGCCAGTTGGGTCGGGCACAGTGTCGACCTTGGGATCGGCTTGCGCCTTTCCTTTGGCTTTGGGCTGTGGCTTCCCGCCGCTGGAGACACCAGGGTTGGCCTTCGCCTTCCCTTTGGCAGTTTTACCTCGGCGAAGCTTGAGCTTCAAAGCATCCAGCTGAAAAAGAGAGTCGCTGGGGTACTTTTTCGTCCAGGCCTCAGACAGGCCGAGGACAACTGTATTTCCCGCGTCCCCCCTACGCACTTTCCGATGATATAACAGTCCGCTCGCAGGGAGTTCGGGGTTAAGGCGCAGTAGGACCTTCCGGATTACATCCGGTCCCGCTGCGGTGCTCTTCGCAGGGACGAACACCACGTAAGGTGTTGTCTTTGGACGCTGGCCCTCCCGCGAAAAAATGGTGCGGCTGAGATCAGCGCCCAAGGAAACCGCCGGCAACCGTTGGAGCAGCTGCCGGGCGTCTTCCTCACTGCTCGGAGCAATGAAAATAGTCGGTCCTCGAAGGACCATTCGCTCGATGCCGATGGAGATACCCTCCTCGACAGTCAGCTCAATAAGGAGGGAGTCGATGGCACTCCAGACCTCTTGCAGCTGATCTGCGGACCAGTCCCGGTCGCGACACTGAACGATCACTCTCGAGATCTTGCCCTTGGCTTTTGCTGCGAATGTCGCCCCTGTTGGAGCTTCCTCGCTGGCTTGAGCCACTGTTTGCGCCGCGGCTTGGGCCCCAACCGCTACGGCAGCCTCCCCAGTGGGCGCCGCCGCAGCACTGCTAGAGCTTCCACCAGCCTGCCCATCAGGTTGCTTAGAGGAGCTGCTTGCTTCAGCACCCTTGGCGGGCGCCACCGCTTGAGCCCTCTCGGCTTCCTTTTTGGCCTGCTTGTTGGCGCGTTGCTTGGCGCGTTTGCGTTCAAGCCGGGCTTTCTGGGCCTCGTCGGATCTGCCAGTTTTGGCCGGTCCTTTTAGCTAAGTGCCCATGGGCCCTTTGGATCCACCAGCGGAGCTGGCAGGTCGCTTCGGGCCCTCGGGATGATTTCGGCGTTGGTTGGATCTGCCAGCCGGCCGGTCCTCCCTTCGCCACGGTAGAAGATTCAGTCAGTTGGGATCTGCCAGCTGAGCCGGCCGGTCCCTCAGACTGAGGTTGGAGTTTGGAAAGGTCTCCGTCCCTAGAGTTTTGGTTTTTATCCATAATCGGCTCGAAGGCCATGAGTAAAAGTAGGTGGTCTTCTCCTAAGGGCAAGGTATCCGCCCGGCCGATTCATCAAAAACCGGGCAGTAGACCGAAAATAAACCCTCAAGGCTGGCCCGACACCAAGAGGGGGAACCGCTAGCGACCAGAATACTCCCTGGCCAAAAACCCATCAGCGCGGTAAACACTGGGGCATGTTAGAGGGCGCGTTTAAGCCTCGCCAAAGCCCATGGACTGGCCACGTACCCTGCTAGCCGTGGGGCTAGCCATGGTTGCAGGGTTGAACCCGGCCCCAGCTTCCTCAGAGAGGTACCTGGGTACCCAAGGCCTGGGTAAGCGAGCCAGGGAAGAGACCCTGTACCCAAATTTGTTGAGAGAACTCAACAAATTTGTTGAGAGAAGGATTCAATATCTAAATTTGTTGAGAGAAGGATTTATGTTTGTATACCGGCTGGGTGGAGCCGGCGCCAGAGCCCAAGCAGCTTGGTTGGCCTAGGGCCAGCCTTAACGCTCGCGGGACGAGAACCCTTGGGTTGACTTGCAAAAGCGGGGGTGGTGTTTTGCGGCTGCCAGCGGCAGAAATAGTGCGCGCAAATCACCACCTTGCCATGCCTGCCAAAAAGAGGGAGGCAGGTGCTGAGCATCGCAGATCGTAGCCCGTGGGCCTAATCTGACTCATACTCGTACACAGCTGGCGTTCTGCAATGCCCGTGAGAGCCTCCGCACTCTCACAAACACACATCTTCCAACAACACACACAACACACACACACACACACACACACCATAACTTCTCCATGCTTCACCGCTCTTGGAAGGGTTTAGCACGCCATGGATCGCTCAAATGAGGAACTGAGACAAAATAGGATTTATGATGTCAGAAGGCGATGCTAATAAATAATAAATATTGGATGCGCGTTCATTATTGATAACTACACCCAAGCTGGACTCTCACTTAGTGATAAATAACAAGTGCAAAAATAGGCCCTGGGCACAGTAAAATAAGCAATAAACAGAATGGATACAGGCTCACCGTTGGCTGCACAAAGAGAGAGAGAGCTCGGCCTTGGAGGCGGTTGTAGACCTGGTACGGTACCCAGATGGACGAAGTGACGCTGCAGCGGTTGCCGTTACTGTCCCCGGATGGAGCTGAAGAAGCAGAAGCTGGCCAGGTACGGTCAATGGAAGGACAAAGAAGACGTTGATGATCCCGATACGGTCCCCGGAAGGATAATGGGACTCCTATGAGTCCAAGCTCACAAGTGTTAGAAAGCTAAGCTTAAAAGCTTAAAGCTCGAGGCGTCTGAGGATTTTAGGGGCAAAATCCTGCAGTTTATATACTGCTCAAAATTGGGGATGAAATCCCTCCTCCAAGGCCGTTGCCATGAATTTCTCTCTCTCTCCTCGATTGGCCACCGGTGTCCTGGCGTCATGGAAAAACAGATTTTTGGGTCTGAGAAATGAGGAAAAGTGAGGCTTTGGCCACGGAGCTCGTGTTCAGGGAGATAGGTGACGCAGCAGAGGAGTCTGGTAGACAAGGGGGAGCGGGAGGGAAGAGGGTGCAACAGGGAACAATAGCGGGAGAAAACCAAGAAGGCTGCAGTAGCAGGTTACACAACTGAGAACAATAGCGGGGAAAATCGAGATAATTTGGGGGGGTGCTTTCACAAGGCCAAAACTTTACAACGTCGAAAGCACCTTTATTCACAATGTCGAAACTTCATAAGGTCGAAATTTCACAACATCGAAAACTTTAGCAAGAGACTTCATAAGGTCGAATAATTAGTCTGCATAATTGCTGCATGCATTTATATTTTCTGCATCCTGTGAAATCGTACAGATCAATATTAAACAAAAGATACAAAAGTATTGCTGAATTTTTAAATTAAATTTGCTGCCAGCGAACACCCGTCTAAACATACCAAAGCCAAAGCAATTCAACATCAAGCTAGCTTTCGACCTTGTGAAATTTCGATCTTGTGAAGTTTCGACCTTATGAAATTAGTAGCTATTAGAGTTTTCGATGTTGTGAAATTTCGACCTTGTGAAGTTTCGACCTTGTAAAGTCTCTTGGTAAAGTTTTCGGTGTTGTGAAATTACGACCTTATGAAGTTTCGACCTTATGAAAAAATTAGCTTTTCGACGTTGTGAATTTTCGACCTTGTGAAACCCCCCAATAGGGTAGAGTGTTGCGCAAGAAAGAACAGGGGTGGGTGTCCAGAAATGAGGGAATGGAGAGGGGAGGCTGGGGGGTAGAGTGGGGTCTTGAGCACGAGTCAGGCGCGTGATGAGGGGGAGAAGACTCTTCGAGAGCGCGCGGGGATTACAATAGAGCCGTGCTATAATTCATACTTAAAGTATCAATATTACTATTATCAATATTACTAATACCAATATTACTCAATTTATTCAATACTTTATTATTATTATTATTATTACTAATACGCACGCCAAAAGGGTGCTGATTTTTTATATATTTTTTTCAGTAATGCAACGAAATAGAGAAAGACAAAAAAAATAATAGCGAAATAATGGCAGTCAACGAAAGTTCGAACACACGTTAGCAAGGTAATAAAATATTGAAGTAATTCGGCAAACACAAAATATTTTTTTTCGTGGTAGGAAATAGCGAAAATAAAAAAAGAATAAGCACTGGTACAAGAATTCATAAAATATCCTAAACACAAGTAACCTATTGTGGGATCAGAGCAGCTGCTTTCTAATTTCGCTCATTCTTATGATGTACTGAGCCAGCAGTTCCGTTACGGAGATGTCTTCCTGTGTCATTAAATAGAATGACTTGTCTTCATCTGTTAAAAACTGAAAATTTGCTATTTTACTTGAAACAATTGTGACAAAATCTTCCCGGGCCATACGATACTGAACCCATGGACATTTGAATAGAAAGTGGATTTCATTTTCCACTTCTGTTTTACACTTGGGGCACAATCTGTTTTCATAAGGGATTTTCGGCCTAGCTGTTCGCAGCGTTTCACAGGCAAGTTTGTGATTGCCCAATCTAAATGATGCCAGAGTTCTTCTGTACTTTGGATTTCTAATATTCTTAATGTACTTTTCGGGAGAGTAGTTTTCCTTAAATAAATAGAAAAAGTGGCTCAATTTGGAAGAATTTTCGATTTTCTGTGCCCAATGCCTTCTGAACTCGGAATCAAAATTGGTTCTATGTGTTTTGAACACCTTTGAAATGCTAGTTACATTGCAGTTTTGCATTACTTGGCTGCTGAATTTTGATCTAAGGCCAACATCACTGTATTCTGGGTCCGCCATCAATTTAGCTATTATAGAATCTGGACGCTTTGCTACAGAAGCCCAGTACTGCAAGCTTCTCCTTTGGACCTGCAGACAATAGGCCTAGAGAGCTGATGTGTGCTTCCAATTTCTAATAAATAATTGATGCAAACAGGCGAGCCATGGCAGGCAGCACACTGATCGGCCTATAATTTTTGGGGTCACTGCGGGAGCCTTTTTTGTAGATTGGCGTAACTAGAGCCTCTGACCACAGCTTTGGCGTGTACCCGAGTCGGAGGATTTCATTGAACAATTTAAGCAAAACGGGTTTAATTACCGAAAACCCTAAGAAAATATGTTCGTTTGTAATTCCGTCAATGCCTGCAGCTTTCTTCTTTTTTAGCTTTTTAACCGCTCTTTCGAGGTCCTCTGAGCTTATTAGATCTATATGGTTATCTGTCACTATTGTTGCTCGTGTCTCTTGTTGCCGATTTAGGTTCTCTCCAGAAAAATTATAGGCATTGAACACCTTGTTTAGGTTCACCTCAATTTCTGAGATGGGAGCCTGTGCTTTGGTGGATCGCTTGTTGGGAGCCAAAAGTTATTCTGCCTTTCTTAGAGTAGACCAGAACCCTCTGGGAGAAGCTGACGAGGACAACTTTCCAATGCAGATATTTATGTCGATTTACTTTAAAGTTTTTAAATGCGCCTTATATTTTTTTGCTAACCCATTATACTCAGCGGCTAATGTCCTATCATCTGGTCTGCGTCTTTTCTTTCTAGCAACATATTTCAAAGATTTGCTCATAGACCTCAAAGTTTCGTCTCGATTAACCCAGAACTTGTTAGGGATGACGTTCTTTTTTAAGTTTGCAGGCGTGCATTTTCTAAGCATATCGACCAAATTAGATGTGATGTCTTCAATAGATGATTCCCCATTTGCTTCTCTCCCTAAAATCATTTGAACTAGCTCAATATTGTCGTCCGCTTTAAGTGCTTCAAAGAAGCTTCGCTTTTTCTCCTCGTCCCATTTAGGAGGTGACTGATAGGCTTCCCCTGTAGCTGTTGAAGCAGTTTGTTCTAGATTGAGACGTTTTCGAGCAAATTTTGACTGTGATTGGGCAGTGTCTTGATAGAAAACTTTGAGGATGTATAGTAGAAGGCAAGAGGGGGCTTCTGGGACAAAAAATTCGACATTTTACATATATGCCTACCAATAACTAACATATCCTCGACTACTTGAAAAAAGAGGGGGGCCTCCTCTTAAAATGCTTTTCCCCCCAGGACATAAAATTTAGCCTAAATTTATTATTCCAGGCAATTAGCAAATGGGGTTTCTGGGACAGAAAAAAAATTGCTATTTTTCATATCCTCGAGATGTTTTTGACATTTTTATTAATGGGGCTTCTAGGACACTGGGATTAAAACCCTGGTTATCCACCCTAGTTATGCGCTGATCGGGGTACTCACCCAAAAATTTTTTTTTTAATTTTCAATAAAAAAATGTTTCCGACCGTTTCTCCAGGATCTTACTACGAAAAATCTCACCCTCAGTTCAAGTCTCGGTATCGTTGCAAATGGGAATGTGAATTTTATATGAAAAAATATTGGCCTAATGTCCCACTAACTATTCCGAATCTTAATCAAGCGGTTAAGATTCACTGGCATTATTTGCATGGAGTAACTATTAAAGATTACGACAGCTACTATAACTTTGCAGAAATTATTAAGCAACTGTAATTTATTTCATTTTATTTTTTTTTCTCTCACATTCTTTCAATAATAATTGTCATTGCAAACTCTTCACCGTTAAAATCAACAGCTTCTCCATCTTCTGTCTCAAACTGTAGCATTATTTCATTAATTTCTTTGTTACAGAGCACAACTCTTTTTACTGGATTGGGTTTCTCAACAATCATCTGTCCACCAGCAACAGAGTTAGAAATATTGTATAAAATATTTGTTCGCTTTCCCTTGAAGACCCAGTCCAGACTGAGATTGCTTCGGATCAAAATGTTCAAACTTTTAACAATGTCTGCGATATTTTCTGCCATAAATAAACCGCGTGCTGGCTGGCGGCTCAACATAACCGCCCCCGGCGAAGGAGCTGTGGGTGGAGCTGCAGTTTCCGCCTTGTAAACCTTCTTTTCAAATCCCAACTCCCGATACCAGGTGCCATCTTTAAACTCCACCTCTGCGTCTTTATGAACTTGCATAACCACTCTCATTACAGTGAGATCATAGGACAATTTAACAGGAAATAGTTTATTCTCGGGTTTGCTAGTATCAGGAGTTTCAAAATGCCCCCTTTTGGTAAAAACGTTCTCCAGAAAGTAATTATAAGTATCCACGCTCTGTGTGCTCACAGGGAATTTAACCGGAAATTCTTTCACTTCGCCTCCAATTTGTTTCCATTTGTAATAAAACATGTTATTCTTTTCTGTCACGTTGGGGACATTTGACCAGCCAGTAAAGTCATTGAGATAAACATGGTAGTTTGCCTCTGGGTCCAGACGAATGGGTTGCTCAAGTTTTTCAATAAAAGTTCCACTTGAATCTGTAAGTCGACCAGTTATTGTAATTGGGATACTTTCCTTCGAATGCGACACGATATTGTTTAGTCTTTCAGCAATTGCTTCCATTTTTTTTTACAAAAAAAATATTTTAAACCTTACTCGAAGAATTATTAATCATGTTCAGCTTAATTTTCCTCTCAAATGCATAGATGATAAAAAGGTCAACGGGTGTATCCTTACTTCTGTCGATAGTGGTCACAATATTCACCGGACTGTTGTCAGTAGGCATTTGCCTGGCCGACACGTCTGCACCGAAAATGGGGAAAAGAGTCTTGAACTGCCATGCCGTAATAACGATTCCGTTGTTCTCCTTTACGGCTAAGTCAACCAGCTCGCAGTAAAATTTACTAATTTTGTTTGTTGCAAAATCTCCATTCTGTGGCATTGGCGGGTAAAGATTATCACTGATTTCATGCTGAATTGTTCGCACATTTCCATGTTCATAACGACTTATAGTTAATGGATCTCTCAAACTGACAATAATGTACCTTGGGTTGCTGCAAGAACCCTCCTTAATACAAATCTGTTGCCTTCTTTCATTGCGTTCATCCCTGCACATGTAAGCTGTGTAAGCAACATCAATGTCTTTTTCAATAGCCTTCAAATATTCAGCTTTCAGTGCTGTCTTTGGTTCAATGATTTCCAAGTACAGCTCAACTCCCGCTAGCTTAACTTCCATACTAGTATGCTCAGCTCCTGTCCAAACACTCCTGTTGCGATCGTCCCTGGTAAGCCTAAATGTGTAGCTAAAGTTGCTGGTCAGGCGATTAAAAGTATTGCAGAACCCGCTCATGAATCTCAAAGGTACAAATATATCTAAATTTCTATACTGAGTATTTTTTGCGCCATCATCAGCACCCGTCAATGCATAGTTATATCTCCCTTTTCTTTTTGCATAACCTGAATCATTTACGTCTCCTTTCTCCTCATTAGGGATGAAGCCAGCGCCGCTACCAAGTTGAATAAAATCTGGGTTTTCAATGAGACAATGAGTGTCATACACTACACCAAAGTTGGCAATTCTCTCCAGCTCTGTACTCCCGTTCGACACGCTAAACTCCTTAAACATGTAGGCCCAGAAGTTGCTGATTAGCGTGACATTAGCGTCATGCTTGTCAGTATTAGCACCAGCAGCATTTGTACCACCTTTAGTCTTGTATTGGAATGTCATGTAAAACCCGCTCCTTAGACTGTGAACGCTGACCAGAGATGAACACCCAGTGTAAGTAAATGTTAGCGTTTGACCGGGGCCCAAATTAGTTTCATTCTGATTTTCATGACTGGGGACTCTTACTTGAGTCGCTTTGATTGTGCTGTCATCACTCAAGATAGGCTTGTTGATTTTATAGAAAACTGGCGTCAGAGGATCGTTCATTTTTTTAGTTTAAAAATTAAAATTAAAAAATGAAACGAAAAAATTCTCATTACATCTCTGACTTAGAGAAGCTCGCAGAAGCTGAAAAACGAGTCACCGGGTTAATTAACAAAGAGCAGCAGTCCTACAATGAGTTTATCCAAGCCGCCACTGAGTTTCACAAGCCGGGATACACCGAAGCAAAGAAATCAATTGAAACAGTTAAGGAAGCTGTTGATGAGATTCAAGAGAGCCAGTTTCAGAATACGCTGAATAAAATTCCACCTGGCGAAACGTCTCCTCAAGCATCTCAGCAAAAATTGAAAGTAACAGATAACTTCTTTGGGCCAGTAGAATATGAAGGCAAACTCGTCTTTGGTGTTAGTGTCTGGCGTAAAAATATTTCTACTGATCCTGTGGATTATCATCTTGAGATAACGAAAGAAAGTATTGGAGTCATCAAAGAAGGCGCGGCCGGGGTCGGAGAAAACACCTCAAAGAAGGTTGCTTTCACCCAAGTATTGCTCAACTTCATGACTAAAAATCAAGAAACTATTTCTGCGAAACAGCTACAAAATTATAAAGATCTGGTGACTTTTGCTTTACAAAGAGACATAGACATCCTTAAAGTCCCTGACATACTCAAATTTTTACATGTCAATGGGGTCGACCTGAACAGCTTTAGAAAGTATAAGCACTTTAAACAATGGTTCGACCTGCCAGATCAGCTAGAAGTCATAAATTACCTCGAACAGCAAAAACAACTCTCTCAGCAACAAGAGATGCCTCAGCAACAACAAAGCCCTAAAAAATTAACAGAAGAAGATGTACTCTCTCAACTTGAGACAGCAGATCCAACTCAAGTAGCTAATTACAAAACGGGAAATCCACAAGTATGGAGGCATCTAGAACAATTCTCGCCAGATAGAATGCAGCGAATTTCAAACAGAGTTTTCACACCAAGGCAAGACATTAGATCACCAGAAACATCACCAGAGACATCACCAGAGACATCACCAGATACATCAGCTGCAAGTACCGGCACAGGGATGCCTGAAGTCTACAAGCGACTAGTCGTTCTCCTAGGAGCAGCAAAGACAGGTTTAAAGGATGAGAATAGAAAAGAGTTTGTTCATATTCTTGATAAAATGCTAGAAAAGAAGTACATCGATAAAAGAGCAAGAGAACTTTTACTTTCAAGGTTCAATAAAAAATAATTTTTTTTCACATAAAAAATGCCACTAATCTTCGAAAAAGACGTCCCTAAATACTACGATGAGAATGAATTAAAGCTCATTAAAAGAGGATCTGGACTTTTTCCAGCAGGTCATTATCCAAGAAAAGAGCGATCGGGTAACGGTATTGCTGATTTGATCGCCCAGGGGGCAAAGATTTTCAAAGTCATCAGTGAGAACAAGGAAAATATTAAAAATGCTGCCGAGGTCGGGGCCCAGGCGGTGGGAAGTGTAGTCACAGCTGCGAAGAAGATCAAGGACACTATAAATGACGGTCAACCACTCGCACCAAATTCATTGGCACCAAATTCATTGGCACCAAGCGCTGATAGCATTGATCCATCCGTTTATGCTAAGATGAGAGCCGATCTTAAAAAGGGCAGCGGTTTTAAATATGACTAAGGTAGGAGTTTCACGGGTGCTTTCTTGGGGTACAAGACATGTGGGGGTACAAGACGTCTTGCAAAAAAGACATATATAAGTAAAAAAAACACACGCACCGGTTATGGACCCAGTGCCAGAGACACTAACGTTGTTAAAGTAAATTTGGGAAGGTTTGTGTTCGAATCGCAAGACGGTCTGCCACGGTTGCCTCGTTTCAAATTTTTTATTTCGTGTAACAAAGTTGTCCAGGAGTGTTTTTCATGACCATATGTCTTTATCTGTAGTGCCGATATTGCGTCCATAAGTGCAGAAAATATAAAGGCCGAATGTATTTTTACACAGTTGCTTTCTACTGCCGCGTCGGCGATGCCCTTACGGTCCGCGGCCGTGAACTCAAGGCGATTTGCCAGGCGGCGTTCCAAGGCAATCGCCTTTGATTCTAGGGCATTTGTCTGCGGTTCCAGGGTATTTGTCCTTATTTCCAGGAGAGATTTATCTCCGATTCTAGCGTAGTGACCCTTGATTTCAATGCAGAATTCTCCGATTCTAGGGCTTGTATACGTTTTGATAGGTCACTGAGTTTTGCGTTTTGCGAAATGTCTTGTCTTGTGATTTCGTCTGTGTTGATGTACCTAGAATCTAGGAACGACAGCTTGTAAGTATTGGAAGGTTGATTTACGACGCCAGCGAAATTCATGTTGTTTTTTTTTTTTATTTTAATTTTTATTTTTAAAATGGATTTTTCAAATGATTTCAACCCTCATTGGACTCGGAACCAAATCAAATTTAATCATAACGAGGCAATTCCTAGTCATTTCAGATGTATTGTTGTTGGAGAATCAGGCTCAGGGAAGACATTTAGAATCTTCAACATGCTTCTGAGACCAGGATTTCTTGACTATGACACACTGCACATCTACTCACCCACTCTGTATCAAGATGAGTATAAAATGTTGATTGCAGGTCTACAGAACAAACTTAAAAAGGAGCATATCATTCAGTGTTTTAATAACCAATCCAAGCTGCCAAGTGATCCAGAAATTGTCGCCAGAGAATATGCTAGCCATATCCCAGATAATGAAAAGTGGCACGACATTAAAGTGTTCACTTATGGGGACCCGCAAATTGATCCTAAAACTAAACTTCTCCCTCAGCCTGATGAACTGGAAAAGGGAAGGAAACACTTGATTGTCTTTGATGACTGCATGACAGGGCCCCAGAAGCAAATTGAAAACTATTTCACCAGGGGTCGACACAACAACTGTAATGTAATCTATATTACCCAAAACTGGTTTGAGTTGCCAAACAAAACTATTCGTGGGAACTGCAATCTGATCCTCTTGTTTCCAACCATACCACAAGACCGACTGAAGAGGTTAAGTAACGAGGTGATTGCTCCAGCCCATTTTACTAAGCCTCCATTTGATCGAAAGAACGATGGTCGAAAGGTAGCACACAAGGTATCGCAGGAAGAATTCGTTAACCTATGCTTTGAAAAGTGGAATAAACCTTATCAGTTCGTGATGATTAACAAAGAGAAAAGAACAGTAGCGTAATTTAAAAAAACAAACAAAAAATGTCCATAAACTTTGCTGGCGAATCTACTAGTGGCTCCACTGCACACTCGCTTGCTTTCCTTGACAGGCGCTACATTAACGTTGACGAAAAAATCCCGGAGATCGGACCAATCAAAGGCCGCTTAAAACCATTGGAACGGTCAGCACACCATCATCAAATAAACATTGAAGACTTGCGGACAAAAATAGCAAAGCTGACCGCCATCGTTGAGACTCTAGCTCAAACTCTCAGATCGGAAATCAATGCAAAAGACATTACTATAAGAACAACCATTAATCAAAATGTAGCAAAAATAAAAAAGATAGAAAGAGATGTTGCCACGCATACGCTCTATCTGGATAGAATTTATAACAAGTGGGGGAAAACTTTGAGACGAATTAGTCGCCTGGAACGACAGCACAATCTCCCTGACATTGACATTGAAGACGCCCGATCGTAAAATAGAAAAAAAATTTTTTACCTATAAAAAATGGCCGAAAATGATTCTCTGTATGACCCGCAACCAAATATAGCACCTAGTGCGCCTCTCTATCCTACAATCAATACTTTTACCTGCAACTCTCAACAGTTCCGACTTGTAGAGATTCAGAAAATGCGAATGGATATTGAAACCGCCATTATGAAAAAACTCTAAAAAACTGAAACGCTTCAACAGCCAGTGTCAAGCTTTCGAGTATATTAATATGGTTCTCGGGTCAGTGTCAATTCTAAGCGGATCTGCAGCTGCTGTTTCTACACTTCCCATCATCACCGCACCAATCGCCATTCCACTTGGAGTTATTGGGGCCTCGTGTGGTCTCATTTCAGCGGTTACAGGAGCTCTAACTCGAAGCAGACGCCAGAAGCTAAAGCATCTGCAGGAAATGCAAGCAAAACAGAAAAGCATCCAGTCGGCAGTCACCGGGTATATTTCAAAAGCAATAGAAGACAAGTTCATTTCAGAAGACGAGTTTCAAAGCATTCAAAAACTTTATGAGCAGCTTAATGAGCAACAAAATTTGAATAGCATTGATGACATGAGCCAATTAAGAAATGATATTGAAACTGTCTTCAAAAACTATGCAAAAACTAAACATTTAAACCTAAAATGATATCCCTATAGCTTTTTCGAGTCTTGGTCATTGCATATAAAACAGTCATACACAGCTCTCCGCAAATATCACTGCTAAGCCCCTGCAGAATAAAGTCTGAGCGGTAGATTTTTGGAGCTTCCATATATTCCCTTAGCTCATCAGGAACAGCCGTCCCATAGCTATCAAAGTAGTAGTACTTATGCTTTCTGTTTGGATCAATCACCCAGCAAACCCAGTGAGACCCTGGTTTCTCGGCAGTGTCAAAGTTCATGATGCCACATTCTTTCAATGTGTGGGATTCAGGTAATGTATCCTTCATAAAGACGCCTCTAAAGTTTGGGATTTTTAGTTCTTTGGCCAACTGTTCCAGAAAAATATTTGTCGTCATTATTTTTTGTCATTTTTTTTTTAAAATTCAGCCTACGCTTTTTAGCCTCCAGTGCCCAAATGGAAGACTCGTAATATTGTCGAGGTAAAATCTCTTATTATCTGCGCCTGACAGGCCTATTTTTTTCTGGGTTATTGTAAAAACATCATGGTTCTTAGACTGAAACTTCACAAACTCATGTGTAGTTTTCTTATTATGTAACAGGGCATCTCTGTAGGCTTCTTCATGTAGAGAGTTCTTAACTACATGTTTCGGAATTCCCTTGGACTTCTTAATTACACCGCTTTCACCACACTTTACAAAATAGGATTTTGATCTCAAACCAATGAACTCGGAGATAACATCACCTGCCTCTACATCTTTCATTTTACCAATTACTTTTTTATTGGATGGGTCGAACACTTGATCCCCTTTCAAAGTTTTAAATGATTCTGGATACTCTGACAAATCGTAAGGGTTTTGGGGGCCCCGGTTTTGTTCAAGCATGTCCTGATAGATGTCCCCAGTCTGAATGTCTAGAATTAGGGAGTCAGTGTCAGTGTAAAGAAGTTTTAACCGAGTGTCGCCTGAGCTCCGATCCCCATATTGTCGTTTCATGTCATAGAAGAAACTGTACATAAGACGCTTCGATTCATCAAGCACAGTGACACCTGTAAAGATAGGTTTGCAGAGTGTTGCTTTCGTTTTATAAAAGAGTATGGCCCCTAGGTTATCGTTAAAGATGTGAAGTTGTTTAAATGTCGGTTTAGAAATATTTCTCTGAATAATGTCACGCTCATGAACGGTGACGAGTTTAAGATTCGTGCGGTTGCGCTCATTTTCAAGAGTCTTGCCATATACAGAGTTGTTTGCCAGCTTGAACAGATCCTTGTCAAAGTTGTTGGTTGCTTTGGCTCTGAACTGGGTGTTCTTTTCTATGTAGGATTTCATCCAGGCCTCTTCAGTGAATTTGAGTGCCCTATGTATGTGTGTGACTTTACAGCCTAAGGATATGAAATATTGTAGCAGCTTATAATGAATTTTGTAGCGAGTCTTGTTGTGTAGGTTTTGGGTGAGTTTAGTGGTGTGTTCATTTTCTGTAGACAGGCTCCAAGTGCCATCCATGTGTTCGATAATTTTCGGACAGTTAATATTCTCAGGGAATGGCGCAAAGTCAGAAAAATGATCATGGAGTTCATCGGGAATTGTAACGTCAACTTCATAGAAGGCGGGAGTAGAAAAGTCGGGTTCGAATTGTTGAGTCCACTTGAAATCTCTTATGGGTAAGTCTTGACTCATTGCCCATCCATAGAGATTGTTGGCGTCTAAATAAACGATATAATTTGACGGCTGATTTTTGTCATAAGATTCTAGATACGGATTGTTGGCTTTTGCATGTCTGTTCACGCAGATTGATATGCCGCCTCTTTTCGCTGTGTCTATAAAATTGTACATGTCAATGTCGGTTAGTAATTCGATATACCAGTCTGGGTTTTCATCCCATTTCATTTTAAGTAGCGATTCCCAGCTGGTGGCGGGCAAACTTACAAAATGCGCAGGATCAAGACCATATGCTGTGTACCAGGTGTTTCTGAAGGTTTGAAATACATCAGCCAAAAGAAAAACATCAGTGTAAAGATATATTAAGTGGTAATCAAAGAAGTTTTTGCAGTTAAAGTGTTTGTAGACTGCTTGCGCGTGCTCATATTTTTCGTCGGTGAGTTCAGTCATTTTTAAATGTGAGTAGAACTTCTCTTTTGGTGGAAGTTCGCCTTTAAAAACAGGATTTTCAGCGGTGGGCGACCCCGTCACATATTCATAAGGGTAGTAACCTTTCTTTCTGAGTAGTTTGAAAGACTCGGGATCTGAATCTTCCTTACCTAAGATTTTCGCCAGTTTTTTTGTATAGACGCATTGGTCATCTGTTAAATTTTTTGCGAGATCTTCTAGGGTTAATTGAAGAAATTGATAAGTATCCTTGATTTTTACAGCGCCACTTGTGGACGTTCCATTTTCTTTAATATTGAGGCATTTAAACTTTTCCTTGTTCTCTGCTATGCAGTCAAGGTTAATGCCCTCTATTTCACCTATTCTTTCAACAATTAGGTGCAGGTCGTAATTGCGCGCATTATGTATAAAAACATTTAAGTCGTGGACATTATTTTTTAACTTTAGGTTGCAGGTGTTGTGTGCGGCACCGCGGAAATGGCCGTCAAAGTGCGAGTGGTCTCTAACTTTTGGATTCTTTAGGTTGTCATCAAATGGCTTTTTGCATATGTAACACCGGGTTGCCGATTGGTAATTGAGTTCATCTTGAGTTGACATATTTATTGGCGCAGGAGTGACTGAGCTTAATGTTTTACGCAGCTCTAACATTCTGAATATAAATTTTTTAATGCAGTCTTCACCGAAGAAATGGTTATACTCTATAATACCGGTATTTCCAAGATAATCAATATTTCCAATGCAAACGTACGCTGCTGAATTTGGGATGTGTTTGTTATTAATGAATGAGCATTCAAAGTCGGCAAATACAATAAAGGGAAGTTTTTCCATCTTGTGGTAATTTTTAAACCGTAAATACTTCTGGTTGCCCATCGGTAGAGAGCAGTTAGTTGGATGGTCCTCACAGGTAAGCTCATGCTCGGCGAGCTTAGCTTCTCGAGTTTCTTTATTCCCGCGATAATACTTAAGACACAGTCTGCAGATGGAAACGGCTTCGTTGTGGCTTGTCATTTGCTTGTGGAGTAGCCTGGAAAGATCTTTTATCCAAACATAATGGGCTAAAAATTGTAAGTTCCCAATTATTAGAAGATCGATATTGGTGCTGGCGGCTGGATTTTTCTTGCTACTCCTAACAATTTCAACTTTCTCTTTGCTTTCATTCCACTCGAAGACGGTGATTCTGATTTTGTTATCAAACACTTCTTCTAGTTTTGGGATTTGAGAGACTGATAAACCACCTTTCTCAAACAATATTCCTTTACTGAGACACTTGATAAAATATCGGTCAAAATATGTTTTATAATGTGAAGTTCTTTCAGGATGTGACCGATCTTTATCGTAAAATAATGCTGATAAAACCGCCCACAAAGCACAGCAGTTATCATAGTTCTTTACGTTGACACAAGCCTTTTTACTGGCGAGCTTTGTTGGTAACTCCAGGTAAGAGGAAGCTTTAAGAGGATCAAATTTATAAATCATGACTGAGACTTTTTGAATCCCAGTAACAACCCAACCAGAACCTCTTGATGTAAAGGCGTCAATCTTTTTAGTAATTTCTTGTAGAAAAGGGTCTGGTGAATCGGTTGGACTAAAGGGTGAAGCCTTAGTTGTCATGTAATAATCAAGATATTCGGTGGGCCTTGTAGGCATATAAAACTGTATTAAAAACGATAGTTGAAGCTTGAATGTTTTACGTGTTTTAAGCACGTGATCGATAACTGATTGAATGTCATCTCTAAAGCCATTTATGTTGTTGGTGTTGGGTTTTACAGGAATAGCATATTCTATATAGTGATCAGTAAAAGTTCTCTTTGCAAATGGAATATCTTCTTGGTTCATCTCCGATTCAATTTGGTTAACAATTCTTTCAAGTTCATCCTGTTCCTGCTTATTCTGTGGGTATTTATACACATTTAGTCCTGTGAGAGTTTGGTACTTTTTAACTAGGGTGCGGCTTTTCTGTTGGTGCTCAGCTGCTGGGTTTTTTACTGGGATATACTGATCTGATGACTCCAGCTGTTTTATTACTTCCAATTGTTTCTCATAGCTGCCAAGATAGCCAGGATCCAAACCGAATTTTTCCCTAGTGAGTTCTTGAAGCCGTTTGCTTTTAGCTTGAAATGAAAGATTTTGAAGCTGCGGAAAATTTTCGGAAAAATATTTGTCCACAGAATTTTTTGCAAAATTTGCTTTTGGCATGTTTTTTTATAAAAAAATAAAAAAATATGTTTTAGGGTGATCACCCTTCGTGTTGCTTGAACTTCTCTGGATTAATAAATTTTGATTAATTTGAGTATTATTAATCAGATCCTGATTGTTGGCTTTTCACATCCGGAGTATTGTAAATCCCGCTTTGTGCAATGTCATAATGGCTTTAATAATGTCGGATTTTGAAATGCTTTCGGTTACCGAGGGATTAGGTTCCAAAGGGCATCCTTCACCCGCCTTAATTGTGACTCCCTTTTCTTGGGCAATTTTCTGCATCTCTAACTGGTGAGCTCTGTCATTGCCCGCTTTCACAGCCGTCGCAACCCCCCCAGCTACACCACCTGCTGCACCAACTGCACCCGCAATGATTGGAATCAGTGCAGCGAGGGGCAGAATTCCACCTGTCTTTTCATCTGTAATGCTGCGGGGGTTGTGGGTGTGGTTATTGCAATCTTTACAATGGATTTGCTGCTGTAACGGATCGACTTTCACTTTCATACCCTTAATAGTTACAAAACCTGGTTGTTTGGAGTCGATGATTTTGCTAATTTTATTAACTGTTCTGGTTTCGATCATTTTTTTTGTACATTTTTATTTTTCAATTTATTTCTGTGTCACTTGGAATGACGAGAAGTTCTGCTCTGGCAAATGATCTTGTAGGGGATTTAGGATTAAAGGCTTGAGACAGAAAATAGTAGTCACCCGTTGCTGTTGTAAAATGTCTGTCTATTTTATGTACATCTAAACTGAAATAGGGGTCAGTTGCTCGTCTCTTGGTGTCCTTTTCTAATTCTCCCGGCAGGTAAAGGAATCGAACAAACTCAGAATTTGTGAGAATTTCCGGAGAATAAACTCCTGGGAGCTTTGGATAATTTTTTTGTTGTGGATTGGGCGATTTAAGCTGAACTTTGTCTTGTTTAATTGCAATTGAAGGTTTTAGGCCTGTCATGCGAGAAACTTCATTGTTAAGCTGACTGATTACTACTGGGAGTCTGTCTTTCCATTTCGTGTAGTATTGTCCGCTCTTCAGTTTGAGCTCCTCTGCTGTCTGCTTAGTAAATAGTCGCTTGGCTAAAGTTAGATTAAATCTTTCTACGAAGGCTTGATCTCTGTGAAGCTCGGTTCTACCGTAACGAATTTTTGTATTATTTTTTTGCATTAGAGTTTTAACTCGACCCATGAATTCTTTACCCGGATCGGTCATGAGGAGGTCTGGGTAGGTTAAGGGTGAATTTTCGTATATGTCTTGCAGAGCGTCTGCTACAGCTTGAGACTGTTTTGTTTTCAGCGGTCTTGCTTCTTTATAACGCGAAGCTACATCAATAACTGTAAGAGCGTACTTATACCCCGAGTCGTTTGGGAGAAACAGAAGATCCGCTTGGTGCGCCTCATTAGGCTTATAGATGTTGAAGTGGGGTCTTGTAAATTTAACAGGCGGGAAATAGACTTGATAAACAGCCTGTTTAGACAGCCATTTTTCTACGACTTGTTTTGGTTCTTTACTGAGTTCTGTTAATTTGGAGACGGCATTATTTCCGATAAAATAGCCATTGTCACGGTAATATATTGCTTGTAATTTGTTCTCAGTCATTATTTTTTAATTTAATTTTTAATAAAAAATAAATTAAAATGCCCGACATTCACGGAATAATTGAAAAGCTTCCGAAGCCAAACAGAGGGTGGACAATCCCTGGATATAAGTATTGTGGACCTTTGAACCCTCTTGAAATTCAGTTAGATTCTAACAATGTGCCTAATCCGGGTCATGAGCCTGTAAATGAGCTTGATGAGGTATGTATGGAACATGATATTAAGTACCGCGACTTCCCAAATGAAAAGCATCGGTGGGACAAGGAAATGCTTAGAAGTCTAGACAGTATGGGGGCATCGAGCGGTTGGAGAGAGAGTATGGCGAGGAAATTAGTTAAAGGAGTTATAGCTGGCAAAGCAAAGCTAGGGCTGGGGATTGGTGAAAATGGGGTAGGGTTTATACTGCACGCGCCGGACAGGGAGTTGGGGAGAGTACTGAAAGAAATGAGGATGGATAAATTTGTACAGTGAGATGAGCTGCTCACCCGCGCCAGTCTCAAGCTTTGGGCGTGTCGCTACCACAGATACTATAATTTACTGTACAATAGCATTGTACATCATAGTATCTGTGGTCGCTACTCGCAAGGCAAGCCATAAAAAAATAGTTCTTACTATTTAAACCGATCCGCATCTTTCTTCTGAACTAGAGGATAGGCGGCGTTGCCAAATCAGACAAAGCCTTGCCTTGCGAGAAAAAAACAAGCTGAGGCAGTTGCTAAACTCAAGGAGAACTCCCTTCTGAACATCCAAGGTGTAGCCCAAAAACTAGGGATCAACTTCAAGTTCGCCCAGAGAATATTCACCTTTCATGGGCTCATCAGCAAGTTTCCAAGCCTGGCGGCTTCTGGATATTCTTTCGAAACCCTGCTGACTTATAAGACGGCTATCGAAAAGGAAGCTGCAAACGATGTCAACTTCTCCTCCCTGCTCGAAGTGGACATCACGATCAATTTCGAGGGAGAGGACGATGACGAATTGCTTTCCCAGACTACTGAGGCTATGGAGAGTTCCTCCGTGACTTCTGAGGCGCTGGTGAAGCCCTCCATTAACAAATAATTTACTAAAAAAATATCTGGAAAAAAATCTGGAATTTCCAGAAAAGGCCATTTTTTTTTTGAAACATTTGGAAGTTGACTACTTTCAGTAATCTCTTTTTGTTTTAAAGCTAAACAATAAATATACGAGATAAAAACTGTGAATTATTATTGAAAGAATGTGAGAAAAAAATAAAAAAACAAATTACAACTGATTAATAATTTCAGCGAAGTTGTAATAGCTGTCGTAATCTTTAATAGTTACTCCATGCAAATAATGCCAGTGAATCTTAACCGCTTGATTAAGATTCGGAATAGTTAGTGGGACATTAGGCCAATATTTTTTCATATAAAATTCACATTCCCATTTGCAACGATACCGAGACTTGAACTGAGGGTGAGATTTTTCGTAGTAAGATCCTGGAGAAACGGTCGGAAACATTTTTTTATTGAAAATTAAAAAAAAAAATTTTTGGGTGAGTACCCCGATCAGCGCATAACTAGGGTGGATAACCAGGGTTTTAATCCCAGTGTCCTAGAAGCCCCATTAATAAAAATGTCAAAAACATCTCGAGGATATGAAAAATAGCAATTTTTTTCTGTCCCAGAAACCCCATTTGCTAATTGCCTGGAATAATAAATTTAGGCTAAATTTTATGTCCTGGGGGGAAAAGCATTTTAAGAGGAGGCCCCCCTCTTTTTTCAAGTAGTCGAGGATATGTTAGTTATTGGTAGGCATATATGTAAAATGTCGAATTTTTTGTCCCAGAAGCCCCCTCTTGCCTTCTACTATGTATAAAGAAATCTTTAACTGATTCGATATTGTCTGTCGGAATAATGGCATAGTCAATGACGCTGCTCCCTAGTGTGCAGCTGTAAGTATAATTTCCTAGAATGTCACCTACTGACGCTCCGTTAAGGATTGTGGAATTCGTTTCACAACACAGTTCTAAGAAACGCAAGCCGTGTTTATTTTTTTCCGTGTCCTGGCTTTCCCGAAGGATTAGGGAGTCTCCGCTAGATTGCATCACTCCTGTTCTAGCATTGAAGTCCCCAACTGTAACTACTTTACCTTCTGTAGAGAACGATTGGATAAGACATTTAATATCTTCCCAAGTCTCTTCTTCATAGTATTTAGAGCTTTCTGGTGGAACGTAGCAACCAATAATGAATAGGCACTCCATGCTATTAGTTTGTTTTAGCTTTAGTACAAGCGCAAAGTCACTTTTGTGTACAAGGACGGCGGCTTGTGCAAGAGATTTCTTCACGAGAAAAGCCATTCCGTTAGAGAGTCTGCCCCTGTTGACCCCTCTCATTTTGATACCGTCCGCCCCGAAACTGATGTAGTCAGCCATTAAGTTGGACTCTAATACTTCCTGTTTAGAATGGGTCTCACAGAGGAAAACTACATCCCGATTTTGAATTTTTTCCATAAAACTTGGCGAATTTAGTTTGCATTCTCCACTAAACATTAAGCCATCAATGTTCCAGCTAGTGATACTGACTAACATGTCTTTTCCTTCTCTACGATCTTCTATTTTGCAGCTGTGCTTTTTGGGACGAAAGAGTGGCAGGGTGGTGTTTCATTAGGACTAGCAGATAGTACAAAAAATATTATGTTCAGTGAATGCGTCTGAAACCAGGCAAACAGTATGCGGAACTTGAGCAAGTTAGCAATACGTTAATTTTACAGTGCATTTTATCTTGCACAATAAAATTATTCTTAATCCAGGTCTTCCATTTCTCCAAAAAGGCTGGTCACCAAGAAGGCCAGTCGTAACACTACCTCGAAGATTGTATAAATAGTTTTTTATTTTAAATTCGCTAGTTTGAGTTTGCTTGAGTTAATCACTAAAATAAAATTAACTTCGGTTGTCCTCTAGCGCGCATTATATTACAACAATATTTAAAAATCATCAGTAATTGTGTGACCATGTCAGATCGTAAAATTTATTTTTTTACATAAAAATAAAAGAAAAAATCTTGAAATCGAAATTTTTATTGATTGTCTGTCCGTTACACTTTAGTATTAAACCGACAAACCGTTAACTTCTACGCTCGCATTTGTCCTTGGGTGATAATTTCTTTGCACAGTCTGTATAAAACAAAAATTTGGACTCTGTCCGCTAATCTATACAGGGGTTTTTATTTCATGCAGGATGCGTAACCTGTACGTTAGTTTATTGCACCATTGCTAGAGAAACGTAGCAGGGACCAAAGTAGGCCATTTATTTAACCAAGTGGCTAAATCTTACTGCATTGTACGATAAAGCCTAAAGCGTCTTTCCTATTTATCTAATACATAAAGTATGCTAGAAATTTCTACCAAAAAACTGGCTAGACAGAAATGCGACTGAATTACCCATAGGTCTGCTTACTTGGTAGAGAATATTCCACTCATTTAGAGTCTGTAGGTTTGATAAAAATCATACATTTTTATACCTGTCATAGAATTGGGTGATTGACACACTGCTATCGTACGTGTACTTATAAATTGAGGCATCAGTATTTTTAGTCAATTTACCGACGCCCTGTTCATGCTTATGTATAAGGGATCGAAGAAAATATATAAATATATTATTTTTTTGTGTTTTAAAGTGCGACCAAACGAAAAACTTGGTAAGTCAAAAAGCTCATCGAAGAGTGCGCTTTGTTTTTTCTGTATTTCTAATAATAATAATGTTATTTTAGTCAGAATGCTTCAAGGGACAATCTCATGCTTGAGTAGAATAGAATTATAGCCTATTTGGGCAGCTAGGCCAGTTTCTAAAAAATCTTAGGAAAGCTTGGAAACGCATTGGGTCGCAGTTCCGATGAAAAAGCCACTAAATATGCTCTCTATTCCATCGGGTTAATTCTAGGTGTTCCACCGCGTGAATGGCGGCTATTCGAGACCTGTGCTCGCCTCGCATGCTGGCATTTCTTGCCGGCGTGCTCCTGTGCTCCTGCCTGCTGCTCGCCAGAATTAATGGAGGACGTGAGCAAATAGCCAATAGGCTCTTCAGAGCAACCACGACTGACAATGAGCTGCTGCTGGACAAGCTGATCGCTGACAGTCAGAAATCCTTGGAGCCTCAGGATCCGGTGGAGCTGAAGTGTCCGATGTACCAGGAGCTACGTCGAATTGACTTTCTTAGCCCCGTGCTGCGTGACAAGCTGTGCCGAGATGCCGAGGCGTATAAGCGCTACCAGGATGGCTATCCGATGTGCGTTTTGAAGAATCCGTTTCCGGAGCAACTCCTCAACGTGATCAAGCGGGGCAGCGATGTGGTTGATTTGGTGGACATGAACAAAGCCGTGATACCGATCTATGCATACAAGGGCAACGACTTAATCACTAACGACATACGCAAATTCAAAGCTTGGGAGCCTGGATTTGTGCATGCGTTGCTTAGGATGGCGCTTAAGGTTCCGGACACGACATTCATGGACGTCGGCAGTAACATTGGTGTGTACAGCATCCAGGCAGCGAAGGTTGGCCTGCCGGTTGTAGCTCTTGATGCCAACATCCGCAATCTGCTTCGGCCTTCGTCTCAGCCTGAACGCCTCAGGCCTCCATAGAAACACTTTAGTCTGGAATTTCATCACCACACGGCAGCAGCTGATGTACCTGAGCTTCTTCTCCGATTGCAATGTCGGTGGAGCCGGCAAGATGGAGGCCCAGCTTCCTGACACGGTGCCCATCATGCCGACACGCAGTGAGAGACTCATCGACCTGGTCAAGACCAAGCACATCGTCATGAAGATGGACATTCAGGGCGGAGAAGCTGACTTTCTGCGCACATCGGGCAGCTTTTTTGACAAGCGAGTCGTGGTGGCGGTGCAGATGGAGTGGTACAGGCCCATGATGTCCCCCACGGATCCCACCACGCTCATCGAGTTCTTCACAAAGCGTGGCTATAAGGCTGGTCGGGCGCAAGGACTGCAGCCTCTGAACTTGTCGCAAGTCGACAAATGGGGCAACATCGACATTCTGTGGGTGCACAAAGACTTTGTCAACATTGTTTGACAAAATATATTTATTGAAGAGCGACATTGAATTGGTTAGAAAATTTGCAAACTATTTAGTATAAGCACATTGGACTGTAATAGCCAAAATACTCTGATCCAGCAAGCGAGTAATATTCCACCAATCTGACTTTCAATAAATTAACACTTTCTCCGTGGTTTTAATTAACAATCTTTTTGTATTTTTATTTAACATTGATTGTTAAAACTTGAAGTTTTTTTTGAAAATTCGATTTCTCAGTTTGCAGAGCGCGTCATGTTGTATTGAAAAGTACCAGCGTACAAACCTTTGATTTTAATCCATGGAACTCCAGCCCCATCATCCCTTTGACTAATGTAGCTAAAGTAGTGTCTGCTTTTTAATAAAAGGGCTTTAAACGCTGAATACAAACTTAACAGGCCGTTTTTTGGAGTTTAACATAAAAGCGAAGCAAAAGTACCCTTAAAATTCCCACATTTTTTAATAAGTAGCAAAAAAAGCTGTATTGCTTACTGCTAGTAGCAGAGTATGTGTATTAAATTAATATTGTTGAGAAAAAGTTTATACACAAATAGTTTTTGAAAATATTGAAGCGAACTAAGTACTATTTCAGATGGTGAAAGTTTTCATGAAAAAATTGGTTTTGTTAAATGTATTAATAAAAAAATTATCAAAAAATATGATGCCTTCTGCGAGTTGTGTAAAACAATTTATATCCGGAAGGCTGAAAAGTCAATCGATAGCTCTAAAACGGTTCTAAATGAACCAAAAATGACTTTCTTTTTTTGCACGAATTTGACCTCTGCATTCGTTGCTATAAAAACCTATTTTTACGTAAAAAATCTTAATGGACTCATAAAAATGACCCTTTTTGCTTTATGCACCATGATTTCGTGTATTTTTTTCTTGTTTTTTTTCGCACCACCCTGTGCCTAAACGGTATGGCAAATTGGGACCTTCTCGTGATGGAGAATCTAGTATAATGGATCAAAAATGCCTGCATGCCTTTAAGCATGTCATATTTTGACACATTAATTTGAGCAAATTGATCGCATATCTAAACAAAAGCCAAGTTTGGCCTTTGCAATAAAAATAGGTCAGGAAAAACACTCACAATGGCTAAAAATTTGTGCAAAAATCCAGTGAGTAAACCATGCTCTTTGCTAGCTCAGTGAGTGAGCTCCTTGATCTTGATATTAGGGTGAAGAATAAAAAAACAATAGTACGATTCTCGTAAATACGCCAGTTTGAGGTAATCAGCAATCAAACAAATTTAAAACAACATAAACAACAATAAACTTTTATTTAAATATCGCTAAAGCCCATGAATGACTTGCGGTGTTCTTACTCTCAATTTTATTTCAAACATTTTATTAACTTTCTTAAGTTCACAAATATAGTTCCAATTAGCTTTGAAAGGTAATAAATTTTGTAAAATGATGATTAAAATGAAGGCTAACAGGCCTGAAAATAGTTTTTTAAGACTGTCGTACCGACAAATTGGATGCAATGAATTAATCAAGTGGCTGCGCTTTTAAACATCCTTTTGTTATTGTTCACTGGAGCTGATTGCCAGACAGGGAACCTCGTCTCGTGCGGCGCCCTGGTTCGCGTTATTGGGAGGCGATTCCCTGTATGTACTTGATCCCTAGTACAGTATTATAATCAGGTGTGCAATTGTGTTCACATCACTTGTTGCCATGCTATTATAGGCGATAGCAAAATGCATATGCCTGCTTCTGTGTATCTCCAGTACTGATTCTAATAGTACAATTCTTATGGTTTGCATACTTCCTGTGGGTTCAGTAGCTGATTCCTGTGGGTTCAGTAGCTGATTCCTGTGGGTTCAGAGTAGCTGATTCTTGTGGGTTCAGTAGCTGATTCTTGTGGGTTCAGTATAGCTGATTCTTGTGGGTTCAGTAGCTGATTCTTGTGGGTTCAGTAGCTGATTCTTGTGGGTTCAGTAGCTGATTCTTGTGGGTTCAGTAGCTGATTCTTGTGGGTTCAGTATAGCTGATTCTTGTGGGTTCAGTAGCTGATTCTTGTGGGTTCAGTATAGCTGATTCTTGTGGGTTCAGTAGCTGATTCTTGTGGGTTCAGTAGCTGATTCTTGTGGGTTCAGTAGCTGATTCTTGTGGGTTCAGTATAGCTGATTCTTGTGGGTTCAGTATAGCTGATTCTTGTGGGTTCAGTAGCTGATTCTTGTGGGTTCAGTAGCTGATTCTTGTGGGTTCAGTAGCTGATTCTTGCGAGTTTAGTAGCTGATTCTTGTGGGTTCAGTAGCTGATTCTTGTGGGTTCAGTAGCTGATTCTTGTGGGTTCAGTAGCTGATTCTTGTGGGTTCAGTAGCTGATTCTTGTGGGTTCAGTAGCTGATTCTTGTGGGTTCAGTAGCTGATTCCTGTGGGTTCAGTAGCTGATTCTTGTGGGTTCAGTAGCTGATTCTTGTGGGTTCAGTAGCTGATTCTTGTGGGTTCAGTAGCTGATTCTTGTGGGTTCAGTAGCTGATTCTTGTGGGTTCAGTAGCTGATTCTTGTGGGTTCAGTATAGCTGATTCTTGTGGGTTCAGTATAGCTGATTCTTGTGGGTTCAGTAGCTGATTCTTGTGTTTTCAGTAGCTGATTCTTGTGGGTTCAGTAGCTGATTCTTGTGGGTTCAGTAGCTGATTCTTGTGGGTTCAGTAGCTGATTCTTGCGAGTTCAGTAGCTGATTCTTGTGGGTTCAGTAGCTGATTCTTGCGAGTTCAGTAGCTGATTCTTGTGGGTTCAGTAGCTGATTCTTGTGGGTTCAGTAGCTGATTCTTGTGGGTTCAGTAGCTGATTCTTGTGGGTTCAGTATAGCTGATTCTTGTGGGTTCAGTATAGCTGATTCTTGTGGGTTCAGTAGCTGATTCTTGTGGGTTCAGTAGCTGATTCCTGTGGGTTCAGTATAGCTGATTCTTGTGGGTTCAGTATAGCTGATTCTTGTGGGTTCAGTAGCTGATTCTTGTGGGTTCAGTAGCTGATTCTTGTGGGTTCAGTAGCTGATTCTTGTGGGTTCAGTAGCTGATTCTTGTGGGTTCAGTAGCTGATTCTTGTGGGTTCAGTATAGCTGATTCTTGTGGGTTCAGTATAGCTGATTCTTGTGGGTTCAGTAGCTGATTCTTGTGGGTTCAGTATAGCTGATTCTTGTGGGTTCAGTAGCTGATTCTTGTGGGTTCAGTAGCTGATTCTTGTGGGTTCAGTAGCTGATTCTTGCGAGTTCAGTAGCTGATTCTTGTGGGTTCAGTAGCTGATTCTTGCGAGTTCAGTAGCTGATTCTTGTGGGTTCAGTAGCTGATTCTTGCGGGTTCAGTAGCTGATTCTTGTGGGTTCATTCGCTGAAACTTCTGCGTAGCTGATTCTTCTGCTTTTCAGCAGCTGATTCTTCTGCTTTTCAGCAGCTGATTCTTCTGCTTTTCAGCAGCTGATTCTTCTGCTTTTCAGCAGCTGATTCTTCTGCTTTTCAGCAGCTGATTCTTCTGCTTTTCAGTAGCTGATTCTTCTGCTTTTCAGTAGCTGATTATTCTGCTTTTCAGTAGCTGATTATTCTGCTTTTCAGCAGCTGATTATTCTGCTTTTCAGTAGCTGATTATTCTGCTTTTCAGCAGCTGATTCTTCTGCTTTTCAGCAGCTGATTCTTCTGCTTTTCAGCAGCTGATTATTCTGCTTTTCAGCAGCTGATTATTCTGCTTTTCAGTAGCTGATTATTCTGCTTTTCAGCAGCTGATTATTCTGCTTTTCAGTAGCTGATTATTCTGCTTTTCAGCAGCTGATTCTTCTGCTTTTCAGCAGCTGATTATTCTGCTTTTCAGCAGCTGATTATTCTGCTTTTCAGCAGCTGATTATTCTGCTTTTCAGCAGCTGATTCTTCTGCTTTTCAGTAGCTGATTATTCTGCTTTTCAGTAGCTGATTATTCTGCTTTTCAGTAGCTGATTATTCTGCTTTTCAGTAGCTGATTATTCTGCTTTTCAGCAGCTGATTCTTCTGCTTTTCAGCAGCTGATTCTTCTGCTTTTCAGCAGCTGATTATTCTGCTTTTCAGCAGCTGATTATTCTGCTTTTCAGTAGCTGATTATTCTGCTTTTCAGCAGCTGATTATTCTGCTTTTCAGTAGCTGATTATTCTGCTTTTCAGCAGCTGATTCTTCTGCTTTTCAGCAGCTGATTATTCTGCTTTTCAGCAGCTGATTCTTCTGCTTTTCAGCAGCTGATTATTCTGCTTTTCAGCAGCTTGTGAAGAGTGTACGCCTGTCTATGGGCGTTCCTTCCTATGTGTGCGAACTTAGTTGTATTAGGGAGTTGCAGTCTAGCCCCCTCTAAATATATGGCACGCGCGCGCGCGCGAACGCAGCAACTTGCTAGCACAAGTCCGGCTTTACATTGGTGGCAGCGGTAATTCTTTTCAGTCAGTCGGTCTAAGGCTTGAAGGCTTGCAATCATGGACAAGCAACTCAGCGCACTCCTACCTCCTAAGTTTTCTGGCTCTGCAGATTCAGACATCCACATGTGGCTGCAGATGTTTGAAGACTTCGCCAGCGACTCCAACTGGGACGACGACAAAAGGGCGTCCAAGATAAAGTTGCTTCTGACAGGAGAGGCACTGCTGTTCGTTTGGGATCTAGAGGAGTCAAAGAGAAAAAGCTACAAGCTCATCAAGGAGGAGCTGATCGCCTTCTACGGCAGCAAAGACAACGTCTTCCGCGCCATGACTGACTTTGAAACCAGAAAACGACGCCAAGGAGAGTCACTGCGGGAATTGTGCTTCGCGCTAAAGCTTCTGTACCGCAAGGCGCGCCCGGACCACAGCCAAGAAGTGAGGGACTGCGAGGTGCGTCACCGACTCCTGGCGCTGCTGCCCAAGGACATCAGAGAGTCCCTATTGAAGGAATCCGACTGCAACACTACCAGCCCTGAGAAAGTGGCCGACCGCGCCACAGCGCTGGAGAGCATCAGCGGCAACAGGGGAACGGCATTGACCGTAGCGGCGACTACTGCAAGTAGCCCGGTAGCAGACCAGCTGGGCCGAATGCAGGAGCAGCTGACGGAGCTGGCCGCCACTGTCGCCACCATCGGCATGCGCGGCGGACAGCATGGCGGAGCTGGAGGAAGAGGAGGCGGTCGAGGCAGAAGCGGTGGCCGAGGAAGAGGTGGCCGCGGCAAGTGCTACAACTGCTCGCAGCCTGGGCACCTTGCTGCCCAGTGCCCTGGCCGACAGTCAGCTTCAGCGACCCAGCTTATCTGCTTCCGCTGCTCGGGAAAAGGGCACCGGGCTGAGGCCTGTCCGACTCCGGCTTCGGAAAACTACTGAGGACTGGTGACCGTGGGCAATCACCAGCCCTTCCCAGCAAGGCCCGACCCGCCTCCATCTTTCTTCCTGGCAGCGTCGCCGGCCAGCCGTGTCGGTGGCTGTTCGACACCGGAGCGCAGGTGATACTCGTGTCGGCTGCAAAGCTGCAAGCCCTCGGCATCAACGCTCAGCTCCGGCTGCCCCTCAGCGCCCCAGTCGGCATCGACGGCCGACATCTGGAGTCCCCAGCGTGTGCGACGTTGACGGTTCAGCTGCAGGGCCTCCCGCCTATCGTCCACCACGTGACTGTAGTCGCAGGCATTCAGCCCGAGTTCGTTCTCGGCATGGACGCAATCAGAAGAATGGGATCCGCCTTCAGCGTGGATCTGAGTGCTTCCTATGTCGAGCTGGGGCCGGTCAGGATCCCGATTCTGCAGGACGACGGCTCCCAACAAGCCTGCCGCGTGGTTCCGACCGCCGTGATCGCCAGGGTGGCGTGCACCGTCGAGGTACCAGCACGCAGCCGCGTTATCGTGCCAGTGAGAGTGGCTTCCTCCTCTGAGCAAGGGCTGTTCGAGCCGAACCCTGACTTCGCTGACAAGACGGGGCTGCTGTCGAACAGGGTGCTCGCGGTGTCCAGCACGGACGGCGGCCTGCCCGTGGGTGTCTGCAATTTGAGTGCCGACCCCGTGATGCTGTACGAGAACCAGGCAATCGGAGGCTTCGATGCGGCAGAGCTAGTGGAGCCGAGTGGCAGCAACAGCGAGGAGGCTAACTTCAACATCAACCCGGCGCTCAGCGAGTCCGACAGAGAGAGAGTAGAGCGCCTGCTTCGCCGACACGAGCAAGGATTCGCCAGCTACGAGTTCGACCTCGGCACGACACCCCTGCTGCAGCACGAGATCAACCTGGAACCCGGCAGCCATCCCATCAAGCAGCGGCAGCGGATGGTCCCTCTCAGCTTCCTCCAGCAGGTGGACAAGATCAGCGAGATGCGGCGCCAGGGCATTATTGAGCCTTCGTGCAGCCCGTGGGCCAGCAACCTTCTAGTCGTTCGCAAGAAAAATAACGACATCCGCATCTGTACTGACTGGAGAGCCCTCAACTCGTGCACCATCAAGGATGCCTACCCGCTGCCTCCGCTGTCCGTCGCTCTCGATGCGCTGGATCTCCGTCAGGGCTTCCTTCAGGTGGAGATCAGAGAGCAGGATCGTGAGAAGACTGTCTTCTACAGCACACAAGGTCTGATGCAGTACAAGAAGCTGGGGTTTGGTCTGTGCAACGCTCCAGCAACCTTCCAGCGGCTCATGGACCTGACCATGTGCGGCCTCAACTGGACGGAGGTGCTCACCTACATGGACGACCTGATCCTGTTCAGCTCTACGTTTGGCAGCCACTTGCAAACCCTGGAGAAGGTCCTGGAGAGGCTTCAGTCAGCGGGCCTCAAGCTCAACAAGCGCAAGAGCTGCTTCTGCTACGAGGAGGTCGAGTACCTGCGTCACGTGATCTCGGCGGACGGCATTCGCCCGACTCAAGACAAGATCAGCGCCATCCAGGCCATCCCGACGCCGACGTGCGCGGAGGACGTGCGCCGGCTGGTCGGCATGCTGGGCTTCTACCGGCGGTTCGTCCCACACTTCGCCAGCATCGCCAGCCCGCTCCACCAGGCCACTCAAAAGGGACGACGGTTCCTCTGGACGGAGGAGTGCGAGCGAGCCCTGCGGAAGCTGAAGGCGGCGCTGACTTCCCCGCCGGTGCTGCGGCTGCCCGACTTTTCCAAGGAGTTTCAGCTGACCTGCGACAGCAGTGGCGTGGCCATCGCCGGCGTCCTCAGTCAGCTTCATGAAGGTGTCGAGTACCCTGTCGCCTTCGCCTCGAGAGTGCTCAACAAGGCCGAGCGTAACTATTCGACGACACACCGGGAGCTGCTGGCGATCGTGTAGGCGATGAAGCACTTTCGCAACTACCTGGCCTCGGCGAGCAGCGTGCTGGTGTTCACGGACCACAAGCCGCTGCAGGGTCTGCTGAACACCAAGGAGCCTGAAGGGCGTCTAGCCCGATGGATCACCACCCTGCAGCAGGTGAACTTCAAGCTGCTCTACCGCCCTGGTGAGGAGAACGTCATGGCGGACGCACTGAGCAGAGCTGCCGCGACCCGGCTGACGCCTGCCTGGGCAGCTGAGGACATTAAAGATGCGCAGAAGGACGATGCGGTGCTGAATGCTGCCCAGAGGCTCCTGATGGGGCAGAGGCCGACAAGGCAAGTCAGCGGACGAGGCAGCGGGTCTCGGGGAGGCCGAGATGCTGGAGGTCGGCGACGACGGCGTCATCAGGCGGAACGGCCAACCCGTCATCCCGCCGCGGCTCCGCCAGGAGCTGCTAAAACTGGCGCATGATGACCCAGCGAGCGGACACCTTGGGCCCGACCGCACTCTGGCCAGGATCGTCGACAAGGGCTGGTGGCCGACCATCAAGGAGGACATGCAACATTGGGTGAGCAGCTGCGAGGTCTGCCAGCGCCGCAAGGTGCCTCATCAGCATCAGCGGGCGCCGCTGCAGAACAACTCGGTGCCCTCACTGCCCTGGGAGATCGTGCAGGTGGACATCAAGGGACCCCTGCCGGCCACCGAGACTGGCCTCAAGTACATCATCTGCTTCACCGACGTGTTCTCCAAGTGGGTCGAGGCGATCCCAGTCGCCAACATCGAGGCGAAGACGGTTGCCCAGGCGATGCTGCAGAGCGTCATCCTACGGCACGGGTCACCAGAGGTCATCCACTCCGACCAAGGCCGCCAGTTTGAGAGCGAGATCTTCCGCGAGCTGTGCCTCCTGCTGGACATTCGCAAGACCAGGACGTCACCGTTCCACCCGAGTGGCAACCCGGTGGTTGAGCGGTTCAACCGAACTCTCGGCGACATGCTGGCCGCCTACTGCACGGAGCAGCAGGACCGTTGGGCGCACTACCTGCCATCTGGGCGTACAACTCGTCCGTCAACAGCACTACCAAGCTGTCGCCGTACGCCGTGCTGCACGGCCGAGACCCCCGGATCCCGATGGAGCTCAGCCTGCCGGCCACAGGAGATCAACAGGGCGACCCCGACGTGCTGGCCGACGCGCGGGCCGGTCTGCAGCTTGTGCACGAGCGTCTGCTAGCGTCCCAGTCGTCAAGTTGCTGGTGTTACTCAGCAACACGGCGATGCAGAAGGGCCGGAGCAAGACACTCCGTCAGCGGTGGCTGGGACCTTACAGGATCCTAGAGAAGCTGGGGCCCGTAACCTACCGCATCTCCAAGCGCGCCGGGCGGAGGCCGAGCTCGGTGGTACACCACGATCGGCTGAAGGCCTTCACCGCAAGGCGGCCGCAGCTGGCAGGCCCTCCGCCCGGGACGACGCCGCCGGCCAACAGCCTCCCAGAGAGCCCTGACGACAGCGGTGACCTGCGGCAAGCCTGGACGGAGCTCCTCGAGGAGCCGGAGGCCGCCCAGCCTCGGCGGTCGGGGAGAAATCGCAGGCAGCCAGATTTTTATGTTGCTCAGTTTTAAAGCTGCTTTGACGCGAAGCGTACTGTTTCGATTTAGGGAGGGAGTGATGTGAAGAGTGTACGCCTGTCTATGGGCGTTCCTTCCTGTGTGCGAACTTAGTTGTATTAGGGAGTTGCAGTCTAGCCCCCTCTAAATATATGGCACGCGCGCGCGCGCGAACGCAGCAACTTGCTAGCACAAGTCCGGCTTTACAAGCTGATTCTTCTGCTTTTCAGCAGCTGATTCTTCTGCTTTTCAGTAGCTGATTCTTCTGCTTTTCAGTAGCTGATTCTTCTGCTTTTCAGCAGCTGATTCTTCTGCTTTTCAGCAGCTGATTCTTCTGCTTTTCAGTAGCTGATTCTTCTGCTTTTCAGTAGCTGATTCTTCTGCTTTTCAGTAGCTGATTCTTCTGCTTTTCAGCAGCTGATTCTTCTGCTTTTCAGCAGCTGATTCTTCTGCTTTTCAGTAGCTGATTCTTCTGCTTTTCAGTAGCTGATTCTTCTGCTTTTCAGCAGCTGATTCTTCTGCTTTTCAGCAGCTGATTCTTCTGCTTTTCAGTAGCTGATTCTTCTGCTTTTCAGTAGCTGATTCTTCTGCTTTTCAGCAGCTGATTCTTCTGCTTTTCAGCAGCTGATTCTTCTGCTTTTCAGTAGCTGATTATTCTGCTTTTCAGCAGCTGATTCTTCTGCTTTTCAGCAGCTGATTCTTCTGCTTTTCAGTAGCTGATTATTCTGCTTTTCAGCAGCTGATTATTCTGCTTTTCAGCAGCTGATTATTCTGCTTTGCAGCAGCTGATTCTTCTGCTTTTCAGCAGCTGATTCTTCTGCTTTTCAGCAGCTGATTATTCTGCTTTGCAGCAGCTGATTCTTCTGCTTTTCAGCAGCTGATTCTTCTGCTTTTCAGTAGCTGATTCTTCTGCTTTTCAGTAGCTGATTCTTCTGCTTTTCAGTAGCTGATTCTTCTGCTTTTCAGCAGCTGATTCTTCTGCTTTGCAGCAGCTGATTCTTCTGCTTTTCAGCAGCTGATTCTTCTGCTTTTCAGCAGCTGATGCTTCTGCTTTTCAGCAGCTGATTCTTCTGCTTTTCAGTAGCTGATTCTTCTGCTTTTCAGTAGCTGATTCTTCTGCTTTTCAGTAGCTGATTATTCTGCTTTTCAGCAGCTGATTATTCTGCTTTTCAGCAGCTGATTATTCTGCTTTGCAGCAGCTGATTCTTCTGCTTTTCAGTAGCTGATTCTTCTGCTTTTCAGCAGCTGATTATTCTGCTTTGCAGCAGCTGATTCTTCTGCTTTTCAGCAGCTGATTCTTCTGCTTTTCAGTAGCTGATTATTCTGCTTTTCAGCAGCTGATTCTTCTGCTTTTCAGTAGCTGATTCTTCTGCTTTTCAGTAGCTGATTCTTCTGCTTTTCAGCAGCTGATTCTTCTGCTTTTCAGCAGCTGATTCTTCTGCTTTTCAGCAGCTGATGCTTCTGCTTTTCAGCAGCTGATTCTTCTGCTTTTCAGTAGCTGATTATTCTGCTTTTCAGTAGCTGATTCTTCTGCTTTTCAGTAGCTGATTATTCTGCTTTTCAGCAGCTGATTATTCTGCTTTTCAGCAGCTGATTATTCTGCTTTGCAGCAGCTGATTCTTCTGCTTTTCAGCAGCTGATTCTTCTGGTTTACGCAGTTGATTTTAAACTGAGTTGCAGTATTGGGTTGAAAGGTTTTTATGCGTTTGAATTCTCTGGTATTTTTTATATTTTGGCTTCAATTGTCGCACGGCTCATCTCTATGTTAAGATCATGTGAATTAATTATTTTACCCTCCAGCTCAGGCTAGTCTTCCCAGGCCCCTGAAATGAACCGACGCCCTCCCATTTCGAGTCGCAGCTACCTGTCAGCAAAGTGCATCACCCAATTTGCAGTTCTGGGGCTTTCCAACCTTGCACAGGTTAGATCCCATCCGCCGCATATAATAAGCAAAAGCGTTTAAGCAGAAGCTGCATTAAATGAACTTCTCTTGCTAAGCAAAGCGTGGTGAATTAATTTTCTCAACTATTGGAAAAAGAATTATAATAGTATTAAAAGGAATTTGTAAGTCACCAAGCTTTTGTATTCTAACCTAAAGGTTGACGGATTTAAACAAAATTTTTTGACACCCAACCTTTCGACAGTACAGGTGCAGCCAATGGAGCAGCCACAGCTAGTTGCGCGGCGCTTCCGAGGGCTGTGTACAGCTGCTCAGTCCTGACCTGCTGGAGGGGCCGTAACACCTTTCCATCGATTGTGAACATAATTTGCTTGCGTTTTAACCGCACCTATTTGCATAATAAATGTAATAATTTGGATTTAAAAATCGTCTTGGTTAGATCAGTGCATTCTTTCAGAAGATAAAATTTCCAACATTTTTGTTAAAACTTGATCCCCTGACCTGGTTCAAATCGCTAAAGCACTTCGATTGCACAACCATTGGAAATGAATGAAACAAAAGAAGATTGGCCAAAGTGCTCAGCTAATTATTAATTGACAATCAAATAGCCGAGGGCTCTTTTAGTCGGCGTTTTGTTGAACACATTTGACTTTGTTTGATTTGAAGCTTAGCGGCTGTTATGAAATTGGTCGGGACAGCCAGTAGCAACTGGGCTGGACTAATTTAAGTGCTTGGTAAATTTCTGTCAATAAAATAAAATGTGTTTTTTTAGTTTGCAAACGGGACCAACTTTCCAACAATTTTGATCGCACAAATTTGCACCGTTAAAAAAGTAAAGAGTGAGAGAGAAACGGAGCGATAAAGTTAGTTTTGTTAATTTGTTGAATGTTTTTGCATAACAATTTCTGGGCGTTAGAGTTCTGCTCAGTGTTGCCGAATTGGCTTGCTCATGTTGTTGAACTCTTCACACACCTTAGAGGCTCTTCTGGCAGGCGTAGTACTTTTCCTGGCCATTCTCCATCCGGGTGCAGATATCCCAGTACAGCTGCCGCTTGTGGCCGCCTTTGTGGCCGCGGCCAGACTGGCTGCGGTGCTGCAATGGGCGGGTCAAAGGTCATTTGGCTTGGCTTGCAAGGGAACGAAAGGCTTCAGGAAAGTGAAACTGCGTTAAGTTGAACCCCCCCTCCTACCCAGCTTACGTGGTGCTCCTTTCCGTCTTCGCGGCCTTCCGACAGGCGATGGTGTGAGCGCTTGAAATCGGCCAGAGCGGCGCGTTTGAAGTCGGCTAGGGCGGCGCGTTTGAAGTCGGCTAAGGCGGCGCGTTTGAAGTCGGCTAGAGCGGCGCGTTTGAAGTCGGCTAGGGCGGCGCGTTTAAAATCGGCTAGGGCGGCGCGTTTGAAGTCGGCTAGGGCGGCGCGCTTTTCCTCGCCTCGGGCGTTGCCATGGTGACGATGGTGCTTGGCGCGGTGTTGCTTAGCTCGGTGGCCTCGCTCCTCGGCGGCGTCGATGTTGCGCCAGCCGTCAAAACGCTTGCGAAAATCGGCCAGAGCGGCCCGCTTCGGCGAGTGGTGCTCGTCCTCGGACTCGTACAGCGCCCTCTGAAAACGTTAGAAAACTCTGGTTGAGTGCTGTGCATTCCGTGCTGTAATCCAACGAACCTGTCCAACTCACCTCGGCATTGCAGACCGACACCAGAATGCCGAGTAAAAGGCAGAATTGCAGGGCGCAGTTCATCTCTCAGTTGTGAAGGCTTGGACTTGGCTAACACAGGTGTTGTTGAGTCTAAAAGTCAAGGAAAAGTTAATTGTCGTGGAAGCGCTGGACAGCAAATTGGCCTGTTGAAAAAGCCTTGGAAAATTTTGTTTAGCAAAGCCAGACCCAGAGCCGCCAGCTATGCTCGCACTGTCGAGAAAAAAATGACCGAATGATTTATGATCTGACTAATGCCGCGCAATGCGGCCACATTCCCTGAGAGGCTTTTTCCCATTAGCTGACAGGGTTTCACTGATGTAGGCGTCTAAAAAGTGCTCAAATCTGTGCATGCGAGATTGCGATGCTGTTTGAGAGATGGAGAACAATTCAACCCGGCAAACAATGGGCTATCAAGGAGACTGCTGAAGCCAGCTGAGGCTCTAGCTCTGGAGAGGCCTCGCGCAGCCCCAAGTGTCATTGTGAATATAGATTGCATTATATGGCAGTGCCCCGATTGCAAAACTCGGGGGATTTTTTAATCCCCTCCACTCACTAGTCACTAACGACAGTTTGCCCACCTGTCACGCATTGTAATTCAGGATTTAACAGGTTGGCAATCGCTCTCCCTTTTTGATCAGAGATTGTACAGCTGAGCCGTATCTAGATTGTCTCCGCCATCCCGACCTGCTTCACACTGTAAATTTCCATACAGAAAACGGCTGGCTTTGTTGCCAAGATTGGAGGCACTGCTCTGGCGAAGCAAAATGCGTCCTAAGCAACAACTTTGGCCCATTAAAAACTGAGAAGAATTGAGGGTACCATGCATGGCGCAGAACAAGAAGACGCAGAAAGTGACAGGCTGTGGTAGCCACAAGTCCTCCGCAAGCGTAGCAGCAGCCTTTCTGGCGCCTCGGCGGGACAACACAGGCAGCAACTACTTGGCAAAATAATGCTTAAAGCCATCTTCCCCTCTCCCAGTCGGCTCCTCCCACTTTACTTTGTTCCAGTCCGTCCCACACGTCACTCTTCATTCATTTTCCACGCTCCATCAAGTCTTGCATGGGGACAGTGGAGCTGCTGCGCTGAGCTGCCAATAATCCCGCCATACTCAGCTGTGAGTACTGTTTCAAGGCCGCCTATTCCTTCGAGTGTTGTAAGAAATGCAAAGTCAAAGTATGTAGCGAGCATTCTCACTTACCTCTTGTCAAACCTGGCGCACGACAGGAAGAAGTTTAATTGACGGCAAAATGTTTCACCGCGGAGCGATCAAATCTCAAAAAGTTGCTGCCTGCTCGGATCAGGAGACAGAGCTGCCAGAAGACAGAAGTGCCCGCATCGATGGGCCCCGCAGTCGGCATAAATGCTGACAGCAGGCGCCTCGTCAACCCCGCCGCCTCATCGTCCCAGCGTCCAATCAGGCAAAGCTGTAGTCAATTCACAGCCAACCCCAAGCGAAGCAGCCCGGACATCCACGCCCCAATCCTTGGTCTTTAGCTGACAAAATGGTTGCTAGGGGACCAACTCTGGACTCAGCGGGAACACACTTGGCAAAATTGTGACAAAATTGGAAATTATTAAGCGAGCTCAGGCTTTAGAGAGACATAGAGAGGAGGAGGGGGATGGGGGAAACTCTAAACTGCAGTTTACACTGCAGAAACTCCTTTTTTGTGCTGGCTTGATTGGGAGAGTCAGGGTTTTTTGAGGCCCAGTCTGATGGGATTAATTAGCGTCTGTCCGCGGCAATAATAGGCGCGCTGGTCGGGGCTGCAGCGGAATGAATATTTCATTCGCCAATTAATGAATGATCACTGGGCCATCCCTGTGATTATCGTAATAACCTCCAGGCTATTGTGAGGGCGTTTTTTGTCTATTAGAAGTATCAGTGTGTGAGTACCACTGCCCCCGGACCTGCCTAGATGGCCCAGTCCCTCTCGGGGGGCAGTTTTGCTCCACGCTCAGCGTCAAGCCCTCAATACAAGTAAGCAAGCAATCCCCAGCAAATAACTAAAGCACTACGCAGCAAGCTGGCAGCTGGAAACGTTGAGCCGTCACTAAAGCGGTGTCATGTAGCCATGCGGCCGCGAGTAAGCCGTGACACCAACAGCGCTGATGTTATGGGCGGCTGGGCTGGGCTGGGGGAGGGTTGATGCAGCCTTTCTGACGCTGAGATGTCAGAAGCCTTGGATAACAATTTAGCTCCGAATTGGCTACTGTGTGGGCTGGATGATGAGAAGCGCAACCCCTTGGCATTAAGGTAGCTACGATCTAAAAATACACACCGAAATGAAACCCCTACAAAATGCAGATCAAACCCTCTGCTAATGAGTGATTAAGTCAGTTCAGCTCTCGTATTTATAAAAAACAGCCACGTGAATACTAAAAAATCTTTTGGCATATTTTTTTCCAAATAATAAAAACAAACGACGTAATGCTTACTTTTGACTGGCCTTCAAAATTCAAGCGTTAAAAACGTGGGCGTTAATTGATCGATAGAATAAATCTATGAGACAAACTTTATGGCCATGCAGAATTTCGCATTTGTTTAATTTTACCAGCCGGAGTGCACTCGGAGTGAGTTTGTCGTGCAATGCACACTCATGAGAGCTGAACCCACTCGGAGTGAGTTTGTCGTGCAATGCACACTCATGAGAGCTGAACCCACTCGGAGTGAGTTTGTCGTGCAATGTACGCTCATGAGAGCCGAACCCACTCGGAGTGAGTTTGTCGTGCAATGCATGAGAGCCGAACCCACTCGGAGTGAGTTTGTCGTGCAATGCATGAGAGCCGAACCCACTCGGGGTGAGTTTGTCGTGCAATGTACGCTCATGAGAGCCGAACCCACTCGGAGTGAGTTTGTCGTGCAATGCATGAGAGCCGAACCCACTCGGAGTGAGTTTGTCGTGCAATGCATGAGAGCCGAACCCACTCGGAGTGAGTTTGTCGTGCAATGCATGAGAGCCGAACCCACTCGGAGTGAGTTTGTCGTGCAATGCATGAGAGCTGAACCCACTCGGAGTGAGTTTGTCGTGCAATGCATGAGAGCCGAACCCACTCGGAGTGAGTTTGTCGTGCAATGTACGCTCATGAGAGCCGAACCCACTCGGAGTGAGTTTGTCGTGCAATGCACACTCATGAGAGCCGAACCCACTCGGGGTGAGTTTGTCGTGCAATGTACGCTCATGAGAGCCGAACCCACTCGGAGTGAGTTTGTCGTGCAATGCATGAGAGCCGAACCCACTCGGAGTGAGTTTGTCGTGCAATGCATGAGAGCCGAACCCACTCGGAGTGAGTTTGTCGTGCAATGCATGAGAGCCGAACCCACTCGGAGTGAGTTTGTCGTGCAATGCATGAGAGCTGAACCCACTCGGAGTGAGTTTGTCGTGCAATGCATGAGAGCCGAACCCACTCGGAGTGAGTTTGTCGTGCAATGTACGCTCATGAGAGCCGAACCCACTCGGAGTGAGTTTGTCGTGCAATGCACACTCATGAGAGCCGAACCCACTCGGAGTGAGTTTGTCGTGCAATGTACGCTCATGAGAGCCGAACCCACTCGGAGTGAGTTTGTCGTGCAATGCATGAGAGCCGAACCCACTCGGAGTGAGTTTGTCGTGCAATGCATGAGAGCTGAACCCACTCGGAGTGAGTTTGTCGTGCAATGTACGCTCATGAGAGCCGAACCCACAAGGAGTGAGTTTGTCGTGCAATGCACACTCATGAGAGCCGAACCCACTCGGAGTGAGTTTGTCGTGCAATGCATGAGAGCTGAACCCACTCGGAGTGAGTTTGTCGTGCAATGTACGCTCATGAGAGCCGAACCCACTCGGAGTGAGTTTGTCGTGCAATGCATGAGAGCCGAACCCACTCGGAGTGAGTTTGTCGTGCAATGCATGAGAGCTGAACCCACTCGGAGTGAGTTTGTCGTGCAATGTACGCTCATGAGAGCCGAACCCACAAGGAGTGAGTTTGTCGTGCAATGCACACTCATGAGAGCTGAACCCACTCGGAGTGAGTTTGTCGTGCAATGCACGCTCATGAGAGCCGAACCCACAAGGAGTGAGTTTGTCGTGCAATGCACACTCATGAGAGCCGAACCCACTCGGAGTGAGTTTGTCGTGCAATGCACACTCATGAGAGCCGAACCCACAAGGAGTGAGTTTGTCGTGCAATGTACGCTCATGAGAGCCGAACCCACTCGGGGTGAGTTTGTCGTGCAATGTACGCTCATGATGAACAATCCTAGATGGCAATTGGCTTGCGCTCAGAAGTCAGTGGAACTCGTATCACTGCCCGGTTTTCAAAGGATGTCACCTAGTCATGTCATATGCAAGGACTACTTAATTAGCGTGTATATAAGTAGTCCTTGGTGACTTGGTCATATGTCACCGAGTTTCGTATATTTAATAGTGATCTGCCATTGCCGTTTTGTGTCCGACACGAAACCGAGTTATCAACAGATGTTACACAAAGAAAGCGTTTGAAATCTAAGGCATATCTTTAAATTCATTTCGATAAAAATCTGATGATCACAAGGTTTTGATACACTATAAATCAAATTGCCAGATTTTAAATTGCAAACAAGTTTAATAATTAAATCATTGCCTTTGGTTTCAAAATATGAGTTAACTAAAAAAACTACAAAAATACAGCAAGGGGTTTGACAATTTTACTCGGTGTCCCGGTGTGCTAGACTGAGCACAAAAAAGTACAAATTGCGCTGGGTACTACGGCATAACTACACAGTCAATTCAAATCTACTCGGTGTCTGTTGCAAAAATTAACCTCATGTATTTGTACTGCGTAATAGAAATAAAGAAAATCAATATTCAATTAAAATAAATTTGAATTTCAACCAGACAAGACAAGACAAGAGAACGTCAATCGAAGGAACAAGCAGCAAAGCAAATCAATAAATCATATTGTAGACGTCAAGTAGCGCTTCATAGCAATTTTCTAATGATTTTGGAATGCGTGAAAAAAGTGCTAACAATATGAATTGAAAATGTAACAATTGCTAAGACAAATGAATTAATTAATGCGAAATAACTGTAGAATCTTTTTCTAGATAACATTATATATAACATTACACAGCCTAGTACAGACGCAAATATTCTTTTACAGACGATTACAGATCAGCCCGAAAACATCCAACAGATAATACTTACTTCAGATGCTTATATTATGTAACCTAATACCTAAATCTAAATAGTTTAATCTTAAAAGTTTATTCTACAGGCACTTACAGACAACGATACAGGCACTTACAGGCAATAATACAGGCACTTACAGACAACGATACAAGCACTTACAGGCAACGATACAGGCACTTACAGGCAACAATGCAGGCACTTACAGACGACGATACAGGCACTTACAGACAACGATACAGGCACTTACAGGCAACGATACAGGCACTTACAGGCAACGATACAGGCACAGGCAGCAATGCAGGCACTTACAGACAACGATACAGACACTTACAGGCAAAAATACAGGCACACAGCGCATCAAGTCAGGCCCGGTCGCCCAAGCCGTCAGCATAATGCCGGTCGCCAGGAAGTTCGCGAAGTCGAGCCGCAGCCGACTCCGGCGTGAGATCTCGCTGAGCCTCCGCCAGCATCTCGTAGCCGACCATGAACTTCTTGACGGTGGCGGAGCGCAGCAGCGGCGGGTAGAACACGGCGTGCAGCTGCCAGTGCCCGACGGGCGACTCCTCTGACAGGTGGCGGCCGGTGGGAGCGCCTGGCAGCGCCGAGGAAGAGGCCGTCTTTATCTGCTGCTCAGAGTCTAAGCAATGCCTATCTACCCTCTGCTTATCTACCCAATGCTTATCTACTCAATGCGTATCTACCCACTACTTATCTACCCAATGCCATCTACCCGATGCTATTCATCATAGCATTCATATTCATCATAAGCATTCATAATGCTTATCTACCCAATGCTTATCTACTCAATGCGTATCTACCCACTACTTATCTACCCAATGCCATCTACCCGATGCTTATCTACCTAATGCTTATCTACTCAATGCGTATCTACCCACTACTTATCTACCCAATGCCATCTACCCGATGCTTATCTACCTAATGCTTATCTACTCAATGCGTATCTACCCACTACTTATCTACCCAATGCCATCTACCCGATGCTTATCTACCCAATGCTTATCTACCCAGTGCCTATCTACCCAATGCGTATCTACCCCCTACTTATCTACCCAATGTTTATCTACCCAATGCTTATCTACCCTCTGCCTATCTGCCCTCTGCTTATCTACCGAATGCTTATCTACCCGATGCTTATCTAACCTCTGCCTATCTACCCGATGCTTATGTATCCTCTGCCTATCTACCCGATGCTTATCTACCCCCATGCCTATCTACCAAATGTCTATCTACCCGATGCCTATCTACCCGATGCTTATCTACTCGATGCCTATCTACCCGATGCTTAGCTACCCTCATGCCTATCTACTCGATGCCTATCTACCCAATGCCTATCTGTCAAATGCTTATCTACCCGATGCCTATCTACCCGATGACTATCTACCCGATGCCTATCTACCCAATGCTTATCTACCCAATGCCTATCTGTCAAATGCTTATCTACCCAACGGTATCTACCCACTACTTATCTAACTAATGCCTATCTACGTAATGCCTATCTACGCAATGCCTATCTACCCAATGCTTATCTACCCAATGCCTATCTGTCAAATGCTTATCTACCCAACGGTATCTACCCACTACTTATCTACCTAATGCCTATCTACGTAATGCCTATCTACCCAATGCCTATCTACCCAATGCCTATCTGTTAAATGCTTATCTACCCAATGCCTATCTAACCAATGCCTATCTAACCAATGCCTATCTAACCAATGCCTATCTAACCAATGCCTATCTAACCAATGCCTATCTAACCAATGCCTATCTACCCAATGCCTATCTACCCAATGCCTATCTAACCAATGCCTATCTAACCAATGCCTATCTAACCAATGCCTATCTAACCAATGCCTATCTAACCAATGCCTATCTAACCAATGCCTATCTAACCAATGCCTATCTACCCAATGCCTATCTACCCAATGCCTATCTACCCAATGCCTATCTAACCAATGCCTATCTAACCAATGCCTATTTACCCGATGCCTATCTACCCAATGCTTATCTAACCAATGCCTATCTGTTAAATTCTTATCTACCCAATGCCTATCTACCCAATGCCTATCTAACCAATGCCTATCTAACCAATGCCTATCTAACCAATGCCTATCTACCCGATGCCTATCTAACCAATGCCTATCTAACCAATGCCTATCTACCCGATGCCTATCTAACCAATGCCTATCTGTTAAATGCTTATCTACCCAATGCCTATCTACCCAATGCCTATCTAACCAATGCCTATCTACCCAATGCCTATCTAACCAATGCCTATCTAACCAATGCCTATCTAACCAATGCCTATCTACCCAATGCCTATCTAACCAATGCCTATCTAACCAATGCCTATCTACCCAATGCCTATTTAACCAATGCATATCTGTTAAATGCCTATCTACCCAATGCCTATCTACCCAATGCCTATCTAACCAATGCCTATCTACCCAATGCCTATTTACCCGATGCCTATCTACCCGATGCCTATCTACCCAATGCCTATCTGTTAAATGCCTATCTGCCCGATGCCTATCTACCCAATGCCTATTTACCCGATGCCTATCTACCCGATGCCTATCTACCCGATGCCTATCTACCCAATGCCTATCTACCCGATGCCTATCTACCCGATGCCTATTTACCCGATGCCTATCTACCCGATGCCTATCTACCCGATGCCTATCTACCCGATGCCTATCTACCCGATGCCTATCTACCCGATGCCTATCTACCCAATGCCTATCTACCCGATGCCTATCTACCCAATGCCTATCTACCCGATGCCTATCTACCCGATGCCTATCTACCCGATGCCTATCTACCCGATGCCTATCTACCCAATGCCTATCTACCCGATGCCTATCTACCCGATGCCTATCTACCCGATGCCTATCTACCCGATGCCTATCTACCCGATGCCTATCTACCCGATGCCTATCTACCCGATGCCTATCTACCCGATGCCTATCTACCCGATGCCTATCTACCCGATGCCTATCTACCCGATGCCTATCTACCCGATGCCTATCTACCCGATGCCTATCTACCCGATGCCTATCTACCCGATGCCTATCTACCCGATGCCTATCTACCTTCCTATAATCTACCCAATTCTGGGTAGATTATAGTTTGGCGATCCCAGCGCAATCACTCACCGTGAAATCCCATAGAGTAGGGGAATGAGCACTCGAACAGGTTGTCGTACTTGGTTAGAAGGCATTTCAATGCTTGGGCCAGTCCTTCAGAGTTGACAAATAAAACAATAGTTTAAATAGATTCAATAGTATAAATGAAGAGTCCTTTCCCAGTCAGCTCACCAGTCACCTCCCCGTCGGTCAAGTCGGTCAGCCTGAGCACGTGCCGCCGCGGCAGCAGCATGGTCTCAAAGGGCCAAACAGCCCAGTAGGGCACCAGACAGACCCAGTGCTCGCCCTCGAACACAATGCGCTCAGCTCGATCCAGCTCCTGTTGAAGGTAGTCCACCAGCATTGGCCGATTAGCGTTCCGTCTGGCGTAGGCCGACTGGTTGGCGTCTTTTCTGGCCGCCTCAGTCGGCAGGTAGGCGGTTGACCAGATCTGGCAGTGCGGGTGCGGGTTCGAACAGCCCATGACGGCGCCCCGGTTCTCCAGGATCTGCGTGGAAGGAGGAGGAATGGCTTGCGATAACGGGCTCTATTCTGTGGAATCAATCTAATCTCACCCGTCTCCTGAATGATGTCATTCCTGTCTAATCTCACCCGTCTCCTGAATGATGTCATTCCAGTCCTGTCTCATCTCACCCGTCTCCTGAGTGATGTCATTCCTGTCTCATCTCACCCGTCTCCTGAGTCATGTCATTCCTGTCCTGTCTCATCTCACCCGTCTCCTGAATGACGTCATTACTGTCCTGTCTCATCTCACCCGTCTCCTGAGTGATGTCATTCCTGTCCTGTCTCATCTCATCCGTCTCCTGAATGATGTCATTCCTGTCCTGTCTCATCTCACCCGTCTCCTGAATGATGTCATTCCTGTCTCATCTCACCCGTCTCCTGAATGATGTCATTCCTGTCCTGTCTCATCTCACCCGTCTCCTGAATGATGTCATTCCTGTCCTGTCTCATCTCACCCGTCTCCTGAATGATGTCATTCCAGTCCTGTCTCATCTCACCCGTCTCCTGAGTGATGTCATTCCTGTCTCATCTCACCCGTCTCCTGAGTCATGTCATTCCTGTCCTGTCTCATCTCACCCGTCTCCTGAGTGATGTCATTCCTGTCCTGTCTCATCTCACCCGTCTCCTGAATGATGTCATTCCTGTCCTGTCTCATCTCACCCGTCTCTTGAATGATGTCATTCCTGTCCTGTCTCATCTCACCCGTCTCCTGAATGATGTCATTCCTGTCCTGTCTCATCTCACCCGTCTCCTGAATGATGTCATTCCTGTCCTGTCTCATCTCACCCGTCTCCTGAATGATGTCATTCCTGTCCTGTCTCATCTCACCCGTCTCCCGAATTATGTCATTCCAGTCCTGTCTCATCTCACCCGTCTCCTGAGTGATGTCATTCCTGTCCTGTCTAATCTCACCCGTCTCCTGAGTGATGTCATTCCTGTCCTGTCTCATCTCACCCGTCTCCTGAATGATGTCATTCCTGTCCTGTCTCATCTCACCCGTCTCCTGAATGATGTCATTCCTGTCCTGTCTCATCTCACCCGTCTCCCGAATTATGTCATTCCAGTCCTGTCTCATCTCACCCGTCTCCTGAGTGATGTCATTCCTGTCTCATCTCACCCGTCTCCTGAGTGATGTCATTCCTGTCCTGTCTCATCTCACCCGTCTCCTGAGTGATGTCATTCCTGTCCTGTCTCATCTCACCCGTCTCCTGAATGATGTCATTCCTGTCCTGTCTCATCTCACCCGTCTCCTGAATGATGTCATTCCTGTCCTGTCTCATCTCACCCGTCTCCTGAATGATGTCATTCCTGTCCTGTCTCATCTCACCCGTCTCCTGAATGATGTCATTCCTGTCTAATCTCACCCGTCTCCTGAATGATGTCATTCCAGTCCTGTCTCATCTCACCCGTCTCCTGAATGATGTCATTCCTGTCCTGTCTCATCTCACCCGTCTCCTGAATGATGTCATTCCAGTCCTGTCTCATCTCACCCGTCTCCTGAGTGATGTCATTCCTGTCTCATCTCACCCGTCTCCTGAATGACGTCATTACTGTCCTGTCTCATCTCACCCGTCTCCTGAATGATGTCATTCCTGTCCTGTCTCATCTCACCCGTCTCCTGAATGATGTCATTCCTGTCCTGTCTCATCTCACCCGTCTCTTGAATGATGTCATTCCTGTCCTGTCTCATCTCACCCGTCTCCCGAATGATGTCATTCCTGTCCTGTCTCATCTCACCCGTCTCCCGAATGATGTCATTCCAGTCCTGTCTCATCTCACCCGTCTCATATCTCAACATTAAAAAATTGTAGGCCTGAATGACGGGATTATTGAAAAGCGGCGCTATTTTTATCCCATTGGTAACACCCGTCAGTTTTCCCATCGGCACAGAATCACTAGCTAGCTGGGAGACTAATTTCCCACTAGCTATTTATAAAATTCATCAATTTTCAACCTAAAACATCTGAAAATTATGCAGAACTTTCGTACAATTTTGCAACTCATTTAGGCGAAGTGTTAATCATAACGAAAAAAATTGCTGGCATTTGCTGCTGCAAGGCAAGCATTAGAAACACTGAAAGTTTGTTTTTTCACCTAGTAGACTGCTAAAGAAATGGAAAAAAACGTGATAGATTGACGCATTAAAAAATGGCTTCGTTGAAAACTTTCTGAGCAGCAAGAAAATTACCCAAGATTTACGAAAGCAGCCGAACAAGTGCTGGCACACAAGAATTTTGAAACGAAATGTCTGATAGCGCATCGGAAACACACACACTTGTAGTTTTTCTATTGTTAGAAGCCTTAAAAAGTTAAATCTGCAAGGAGGGCTGTAGGCACCTTGACGCGTTCAGTTACACTAAATACGGTATGCAGGCATAGACACACACACAGGCCGGCACCCAGTCACGCACTCAAATAGGACTTACAACCCGGTACGAGCTAATTCCAGGCATGTACACTCGTACACTCTCTATTCCTTGGGGGGTTGCCCTCATGGGCGAAAATTGCGCAACTGGCCCAACCCAAACAACCAATTCGTGCACAAGGTCCCAAATTAATGTGACCCTGCACACGAAACCGCACTAGGGAAAAACAAGTCAACCTATACAACCTGGACCAGTGGCACACAAGGCAGACGCGCTAGACCGCCGAGCCACTCGCGTTCTGGTTAAAAGCATTGCAAAAAATTTTCCAACTGAGTTCGAACTGATTTAAGTCAGTCAAAATGGTTAAGAGTAGCGACCTATAGCTAGCTACTCATAACGATGTCCAGGAACTACTAGGCACAAATGCTGCTTCATTTAGCCTTCAGAGAATGAGCTAAAAGTACAATATGAATGCAGAGGCGCAGACTAATTACAAGCAGTTTGTATATTGGTCTTGCCAGCTTAAAAGGAAAACAAAAGCCGCAGGGGAGAAAGCATTCTAACACACGTGACTATGGGAGGAGAGAGGATGCAACGGCCTTCACAACAATAGGGGATGAAGATAAAGAAGCCTCTATAATAGAATGGGATAATGCGTAAGTGAGAAAATTTGCAACAATCAACTTCAAGATTAGGAAAGACAGATGCGGACGAATTGACAATGGATCTATATTAAGCAATAACTTTCTCCTTTGCCAAAAATGAGAGAATCATTGGGTAAGCTATTTAGAGAATAATAAATGACACCTGTAAGTCAATGGGAGCAAGTCCTCTGGCTTTGTCAATTTTTGGGATCGAATTTCAGCAGCATCTTCAAGGCTTGCTGTCTGTAATACGGTCACGCGACCTCAAGCAGCAGAGCAACCAGAAATCAGTTTAAGCTCGAAAATTTTGATTTCTTTAGGCAATATTTCACCCGCTATCACTAGCTTTGATAGCTGGGAATGCCCTCTACGACTCAAATTAACTCAAAGAATAAGTCAACGCAAGAATGAACCAGGGACAGCGTACTATCAACTACTCCATTGTCAATATGATACAATACGAGGCTAATAATTGAACTGGGGTTACACAGCGTCTTGGTGGCTAAAGTGCACTAAGTATATTTTTAAAAAATTGCAGAATGCATTAAGGACCTGTTCTTGCACTTATAGATAGACAGTTGAAAGGACTTACACTTACAATTGGTAATTAGATTGGTAGACAGCTAGTCACACTGACAAAGGGTTGTTAAATAAATACACCAAGGGTTAGAACTACAGAATTTCTACAGTACGAGCGTACAGTAACAGTAGTCCAATTTGATAACTACTTTGCGTTTTTAGGCAAACGCATAGATTTGATGCTCTGAGGTATTTTCTGTGGTTAGAACACAAAAAATACATTAAGATACTGATATGTAGAGAAGTAAATGTGTAAATCGATAGAAACAGGGATAGATAGATAGAAGATAGATAAATAGATAGATAGATAGATAGATAGATAGATAGATAGATAGATAGATAGATAGATAGATAGACAGATAGACAGATAGACAGATAGATAGATAGATAGATAGATAGATAGATAGATAGATAGATAGATAGATAGATAGATAGATAGATAGATAGATAGATAGATAGATAGATAGATAGATAGATAGATAGATAAATGCATGGATGAATATAGATAAGAAACAGAAATCGATAAAATTTGAAAAATTAATGCAAAATTTAAAGCTGCAAATAGTTTGGCTCAATTAGAGCAAACGTCATCAATTTACAGCAGGGGCTTCCCAAACACCAGAGAGATGCGTTTAACTATCTGTTAAAATAACGGCTGACACTGCGGCGGCGGCAATAGGGAGGCCGAGGCGGTGGCTGGCAGAAGTGCGCGGGCACTCAGTCGCGTGAGGGGGGGACAATGAGACTCAGCCAGGCAATAAAGAAATAATTAATTGGAAGCGATGACCAGGCGGCCCATAAAGAATTGAAGCGAGTGGGCCGGCGGGGCCCATGCGGCAGCCGCGCAGATAATCCTGCCCAGGATTGCACAAGAAGCAGTCACTAGTGGCAGGCAGCAAACACATTGGCTGCCAACTTGGTAAAAGCCACCTCTGCCGCTACACTTATGAGTCAGCGGAGTCGGGTAAGAGACTGGCGCATACCAAAATTGGACAACACCCTTGCTCACTGATTAATTTAATTGATATTAATTGATATTAAGACATTGAGTTCCCTACCCTACTTCACTCACTCCTCACAGAAATGCGCCTCACACCCTCTCTGCCTCGCTCTCCAACACTCTCCCAAATGCGCCTCACACCCTCTCTGCCTCGCTCTCCAACACTCTCCCAAATGCGCCTCACACCCTCTCTGCCTCGCTCTCCAACACTCTCCCAAATGCGCCTCACCCTCTCTGCCTCGCTCTCCAACACTCACCCAAATGCGCCTCACACCCTCTCTGCCTCGCTCTCCAACACTCACCCAAATGCGCCTCACACCCTCTCTGCCTCGCTCTCCAACACTCTCCCAAATGAGCCTCACACCCTCTCTGCCTCACTCTCCAACACTCTCCCAAATGAGCCTCACACCCTCTCTGCCTCACTCTCCAACACTCTCCCAAATGAGCCTCACACCCTCTCTGCCTCGCTCTCCAACACTCTCCCAAATGAGCCTCACACCCTCTCTGCCTCAATCTCCAACACTCTCCCAAATGAGCCTCACACCCTCTCTGCCTCAATCTCCAACACTCACCAAAATGCTTCTTTCAATTTCCGTATGATTTAAACACAAAAATAAGCTGCAAAAATTCATACACTAAAAAAATGGTTACAAGCGTAAACAATTTACACGCAGCACTCAAATGACTAGGCTTGTCCAAAACAAAATTTACCCACTGAGTCTTATTTTCCTTGCATCCGCATCATATTTTGACACTCGGGGATTATCTAGCTATCTAGATCTAGCTATCTTTACGAAAGTTATGCAGGTCCTGAACCCATAGAAAACAGAAGATCGCACGCATCAGAGACGACAGCATCTGTCACCGCCCGCCACTCTGGAACTGATGCGAGGCGTCACATAATCCAGGTTCCGCCAAAAAGCTGAGGAATGCAAGCAATAAACTAGTGACCAGAAAGTCAATAACAATAACACTCTCAACCAAATTAACTAAAAGTATGTGGCAATGCTGTGAGAGCCTAGAGCGAACCGTCACCATGGTAACTAACTAATTTGGTGTCTAAAACAAAAGCTAGCCGACAAATAGCGGGACCACCAAAAAATCAGGAAGCTGTCAGAGCAATCGTCATCAAGTTCAAAAAGAATAAATCAATTTAATTAATCGCGTCACTTGGTTTGAAGGGTGTCGCAATTGGCAAGTTATTAAATTACCAAAACGCAGCTACTGTTCTTCACTCTGATGTCGAATTGAGCTGCTGGGATAAAACTTAGCTACAAAAATTAGGTAAATACGCTCGTATGTTGAAACTCTTCCTACTGTAGTCATGTTTTATACATTTTTTCCTTGCGATAATATACGAGTAAGTAATGCCTTTAACTCAATTAAGATGAAGGCAGTCTAACTTATAATTAACGTACTTAGAAACGGAGTCCCTACCAACAGAGTCCCAACCCTACCAACAGAGTCCCAACCCTACCAACAGAGTCCCAACCCTACCAACAGACTCAATACCCTACCAACAGACTCAATACCCTACCAACAGACTCAATACCCTACCAACAGACTCAATACCCTACAAACAGAGTCTGCACCCTACCAACAGACTCAATACCCTACAGAGTCTGCACCCTACCAACAGACTCAATACCCTACAGAGTCTGCACCCTATCGACAGACTCAACACCCTACCAGCAGACTCAACACCCTACCAGCAGACTCAAAACCCTACCAACAGACTCAACACCCTACCAGCAGACTCAAAACCCTACCAACAGACTCAACACCCTACCAGCAGACTCAAAACCCTACCAACAGACTCAACACCCTACCAGCAGACTCAAAACCCTACCAACAGACTCAACACCCTACCAGCAGACTCAAAACCCTACCAACAGACTCAACACCCTACCAGCAGACTCAAAACCCTACCAACAGACTCAACACCCTACCAGCAGACTCAAAACCCTACCAACAGACTCAACACCCTACCAACAGACTCAACACCCTACCAGCAGACTCAACACCCTACCAACAGACTCAACACCCTACCAACAGACTCAACACCCTACCAGCAGACTCAACACCCTACCAACAGACTCAACACCCTACCAACAGAGTCCGCACCCTGCCAATCTTCATCCCAGAGGCCCTGCCCAGCAACCAACCTGCACCCAATCGTAGACGGGCGCCAGGTCGGCCATGGCTGCCATCCAGGCCCGGACGACCCGCTCGGTGTCGGCGACGGGCAGCCTGGCCAAGGTGACGTCACTGCGCGGATGATAGCACATCACCTGACAGCGACCGCGCGCTTGCGCCATTCGAAACAGGCCGCCGCCGCCCTGTTCTCCATCCTCGGTGCCTTCAGGCTGCGGCGGCGACGGCGTGTCCGGCATCAGAGCGGGAAAATCGTTGTCAAACAGGTAGGTGTCAGTGTAGTGCGGGTTCACGGCGCCGCCGGCTCTGGTGGCGCCCGGGCACAGCGGATTAGCCGGTGGCGACGCGGTCGACGCTGGCGCCTTGCTAGGTTCGGCCTCGCGGCGCTCGGTCTGGCCCAGCCAGGGCCGCTTGGCCCGGTGCGGTGACACCAGCACCCAGTCCCCTGTCAGCGGGTTGAACCGCCTGTGCGGATGATCCTCCGGCCTGAACGCCGGGTCTGATGATGACGACTTGGACTGCTTGAACGAGATTTTTTGTAGCCGTTTGATCAGTTCAAGTGAGTTTAGTTACTTCTCTTAAAATCCTACTGCCGAAAAGCTTCATCCGTTGGAATCTGGTGTTACTACCTTTATCAGTTCTTCGCGTGGCCACTTTTAATCCAGTATCTCAGATATGTCAGTTCTTAACCCGCGTCACAGCTTCATCAGTTCTTAACCTCCCTGACAGCTTCATCAGTTCTTAATCTCCCTCACAGCTTCATCAGTTCCTAACCTCCCTCACAGCTTCATCAGTTCTTAATCTCCCTCACAGCTTCACCAGTTCTTAATCTCCCTCACAGCTTCACCAGTTCTTAATCTCCCTCACAGCTTCACCAGTTCTTAATCTCCCTCACAGCTTCATCAGTTATAAAATATCGTAATTTAATTTTCTCATAAGCTAGCAAACTCAAGGCGACACGCCCCGCAATTGAAACAATCGTATAAATATTTAAAGAATAGTTAAACCAACTCGGAAAATAAAACAATCAAATCAATTAATTAATGACAATTAAGATTATGATTTAATGGCTACACGCTTCTTAACACACTACTAAATTGAATCCACAGAGTATCCAAAGTACACGAATAAAATTAATGATTTTTTTTAAAAGTCGATTTATTTCTTGTGATAGAGAAGCAAGCAAAACTTTTAAATACTCGTAAGATAAAAAACATAAACAGAGACCTCAAATGATGGAATAATGGGGCTGAGTTACAGTTTGGGAAGCAGAATTTAGGAGTAATTCAAGCGATATAGTCTTCTAAAATTAAAGATCAAATCGAAAAATTAAACACTAATTAGGGACTGTAAATATAATAAATGGGTGGGGTTGACTGCAGATTAATGGCTTCTTATAATTAACGCTACTAAACAAAAATGAACAAGTACGTTAATACAAAGTATTTTGTCTTTCTATACTTTGTAAGCAAAGTAAGTTAGTGATAGAAAATCAGTGAGCACAGAGCGATACAATTGCGCATTCTGTATCTGCAAGCACACAAATACACACGCGGACAAAACACATCGTTTTTCTAATAACGCAACGTTTTTGAACAACAAATTTTGCTGATCGTGGCTACTGAATTGCTAGCTCAATGAAAACAGGATAGCTACTTTAATTTGCTAATTATGCTACTGCAAAATGAGTAGAATGATCCGAGAAATTGCCTAGCATGCGTTCAAAAGCAATAAGACTGCGTATTCTAAAATTATTCGTAAAAATCTATCTAAAAATTATTTGTTAGGCAATTTTATGCACTCAAAAGCTATTTTTAAACTCCTATCACAATTTCCTAGCACAGCAGACATTCAGGCATATGAAAGGGTTGCAGGTATGTGACAGGGTTGCAGCCCCATATTCAGGCATGTGGGAGGGTTGCAGCCCCATATTCAGGCATGTGGGAGGGTTGCAGCCCCATATTCAGGCATGTGGGAGGGTTGCAGCCCCATATTCAGGCATGTGGGAGGGTTGCAGCCCCATATTCAGGTATGTGGGAGGGTTGCAGCCCCATATTCAGGTATGTGGGAGGGTTGCAGCCCCATATTCAGGTATGTGGGAGGGTTGCAGCCCCATATTCAGGTATGTGGGAGGGTTGCAGCCCCATATTCAGGTATGTGGGAGGATGTCGAACTGGGAGTTTGAGACCTAGTGGACAAATAAATTTGGCTGTAATCACAAGGAGCTGAAGCTTCGGAACACAACACTATCCAGCAAATTCGATCAGTTTAAAAAAATCAGAGGCTGCCGGTCCATTCATTATAAGCGCCGCTCACTTGCCGCCCTGCCGACTGTCTGCTGCCTGGTCGCTGAACATTGACGTCCTACGGAGCAGCCACTGCACCAAATCGAAGGTGGCAAAAGCGATGCCATTGGCAATGGGGCCTTTCACAAAATTCATTGACAGGCCTTTGTACAAGCCGTGCACTATGCCTTCGTGTTGGTAGGTGAGCCGCAGGCAGTGCCAGATGCCAAGCGTGTATTCTGGATGGCCGGTAACCTGAGGATTGATGTTTAAATATAGGTTTTAGTAAACTATTAATACTACTAAGTGAAGCAGTGCTAGTAGCAATACACGAGCAATGAAAAGTACAGGAAGAGGGCGGTAGGGCGGATCAGTACAGGAAGAGGGCGGTAGGGCGGATCAGTACAGGAAGAGGAAGATAGGGCGGATCAGTACAGGAAGAGGAAGATAGGGCGGATTAGTACAGGAAGAGGACGGTAGGGTGGATCAGTACAGGAAGAGGACGGTAGGGCGGATCAGTACTGGAAGAGGAAAATAGGGCGGATCAGTACAGGAAGAGGGCGGTAGGGCGGATCAGTACAGGAAGAGGACGGTAGGGCGGATCAGTACAGGAAGAGGACGGTAAGGCAGATCAGTACAGGATGGCAGCAATCAGCAAGAGCGGCGGCACCTGAGCAGTCTGCATCCGACGCCGCACAATGTCCAGCGGGTAGCTGCTAGTCTGGCCAAACAGTCCCGCAATGCCGCCGAACAGAAATCTGGGCAGAGTGCCGGGATCTTGGCCGGTTCTGCGCCGATAATGCCGCTTTAAAGTTTCGTAGGTGTAAAACGAGGTGCCGGCGTACGGAAGCGAGCCGGCCAGTGCCGGGGAGAAGCCGCGATAGAGCGCCAGGGCGCCCTCTTGGCGCCAGATGCACATCAGAGCGTGGCCCAAATTCCTATAGGTGTTGGACTTGGTGACTGCCATGCGGGCCCGGGCCATGTCCAGCGGATAGGTGCAGGTCACGGAGGTGACGCCGGCCAGACTGCCGGAGACAAATCGGCGCCAGTGAGCGGACTCGAATCTGCCAGCATCGACGTGTAACAATCGTTTGTACTGCTCGTGCGAGGCGAACTGCACGGATGCGTAGGGCACAATCCTGGCCAGGGTGGCTGTGTTGCCCCGCCAGAGTCGCAGCAGGCCTTCGCTTTTGTAGGAATCGCGCAGAAAGGCCAGACAGGCGCGCAGGTTGAACCGGGTCTCGTGCGTTTGGAACCAGATTTTTGTCCGGTCTAGCGGCGCTATGGTGGTCTTGGCCGTGGCGCCGGCTACGGCTCCGGCCAGAAAGGAGGAGGTGAAGGCGCGCGAGTGGCTCAGCCCGCTAGCCTGGCCCGATGAGCCGGCGGTCGCCTCTGGCGCTGAGGGCGGCGACGCATCGACGAACGAGGGAGCCGCGTCGGCGCCAGATTGGCCGACAGCGGCGGGCGCGGCGGCGGGAATGGCCGCAGACTCAGTCATGCGACCGGCAGACGGAGGCTGTGGCGCCGAATGCTTCGCTGCGGGAATTAGCGTCATATAATAATCGCTTAATAAATTTGATTGCCGATATGTATCGAAATTATTTCTTCAGTCTCTCAAAGGACAGACAGGCAATTCTAAGGGAAGAAAGCAGATTATCATTCATTCGAAAATCCGTGATTGCAAAAAAAAAATTGAATTTTGACTTAATCAGCCAGCCAATTGAGTAGCATTCATTACTAAGGGGGAAAATATGAATTATTAAAAGGCAAGCGCAGTTTGAGGACGCAGTCAGATGACAGTCTGGGACGCCCGCTCCGCCACGCCCCGTTGCCTACCCCCACCTCCCCCGCAGCCCCGCCGCCAGCTCAATGATGCTAAACTTAGCACGGCAACTGCGTCAGCAGCAGCAGCAGCCGTAGAGGTAGAGGGGGAAATAAGCCGAAGTGAATGATGTAGCCCAGCTGCACTCAATTTTCCTGCCTCCAAATAATGATGATGAAAAAAACACAAGCACAAAAAGAGTAACAAAAGCGAGAGATTGCGCAATTTATTTACCGATCATATTTTTACAGACACGTGCAAACAAGCGCGTAGCTACTATGCAGACAACAAATAGAATAATTTAGCCAAAATTATTAATAGTTTGATTAGTTGGACAATCGCTTGTTAAGATTAGACAATTATATAAAATTAATAATTAGTTTACTATTATTTTTTTCATTGAATAATTCGAAATAAATCAAAGATGCGCGAATTAATTTGCTAACTTAAAGCTCTAATTGATTAAGCATTCACGGCAAGTGGAGAAATATCCTCTGTACACAACCAACATAAATATATATGCTAGTACTATATACAACACAGTCCGCGCACAAGACAATACAACTATAAAAACGGTGTCGATATTATAAATATCTCGTGTTATCAATTTTTTCATTAGTTAAATAACCATTACAAAAATACTTTATCTACTAATGATGAAAAAGAATTTTTTATATTTATCCTACTAGAACAGAACCCGACAATCGAAATTCAACTCATAGGAATATTAAAGGGTGCGCTGTGCGGGATTAAGCACATTGTACTTACAAGAGCAACGTTAGAGTGGGGTTTTTGTCGCAAAGATAGGCCTTAGGGTGGCTTAGGGTGAGATGGGTTTCAGGGCGATTTCTGGGATGGGTTCAAGGGCGATTTGTGAGATGGGTTTCAGGGCGATTTCTCAGATGGGTTTTAGGGCGATTTGTGAGATGGGTTTTAGGGCGATTTGTGAGATGGGTTTTAGGGCGATTTGTGAGATGGGTTCTAGGGCGATTTGTGAGATGGGTTTCAGGGCGATTTGTGAGATGGGTTTTAGGGCGATTTGTGAGATGGGTTTTAGGGCGATTTGTGAGATGGGTTTTAGGGCGATTTGTGAGATGGGTTTCAGGGCGATTTGTGAGATGGGTTTTAGGGCGATTTGTGAGATGGGTTCTAGGGCGATTTGTGAGATGGGTTTTAGGGCGATTTGTGAGATGGGTTTTAGGGCGATTTGTGAGATGGGTTTCAGGGCGATTTGTGAGATGGGTTTTAGGGCGATTTGTGAGATGGGTTTTAGGGCGATTTGTGAGATGGGTTTTAGGGCGATTTGTGAGATGGGTTTTAGGGCGATTTGTGAGATGGGTTTTAGGGCGATTTGTGAGATGGGTTTTAGGGCGATTTGTGAGATGGGTTTTAGGGCGATTTCTGAGATGGGTTCTAGGGCGATTTGTGAGATGGGTTTTAGGGCGTTTTGTGATATGGGTTTTAGGGCGATTTGTGAGATGGGTTTTAGGGCGATTTGTGAGATGGGTTTTAGGGCGATTTGTGAGATGGGTTTTAGGGCGATTTCTGAGATGGGTTCTAGGGCGATTTGTGAGATGGGTTTCAGGGCGATTTCTCAGATGGGTTTTAGGGCGATTTCTCAGATGGGTTTTAGGGCGATTTGTGAGATGGGTTTTAGGGCGATTTGTGAGATGGGTTTTAGGGCGATTTGTGAGATGGGTTTTAGGGCGATTTGTGAGATGGGTTTCAGGGCGATTTGTAACATACGTTTTCGAGGGATTTTTCAGACGGGTTTTTTCTGGGATAGTTTTAAAGACCAATTTTGACCAGTTTTTAGGCATTTTCTGAAATTACAATGAAGATAAACTCATATTTTTACTAAAGAAGCAACACAATTTTTATGATAAAATACGACATTTGGGCAAGAATTAAACGCAAACAAACAAATAACATCAAGTACGTGGCGTAAAAAAGTGACGACAAAAAACCGCACAAGTAACACAGCTGATAATAGCATACAATAATGCAGCTATTTGTTTAATAATTCTCCAGCTGCGACAGGTTCTAATGCCATAAATAACAGCGCGATTTACAGATTACAAGACGGGCCAACTGTAGGTAGGACAAGCAAAAGCTTTTGAAACGCGCAATTGACTGAGAAGAAGCAACTAGGAAATTAGAAGAACAAGCGATAAGAGACGCACACAAGAATGATAGATAGTGCGCGTTTCAAAAGCTTTTGCTTGTCCTACCTACAGTTGGCCCGTCTTGTAATCTGTAAATCGCGCTGTTATTTATGGCATTAGAACCTGTCGCAGGCTAGCCCAATGACGCCATGGAGTTTTAAGCCTAGCATACAGGAGGGAAAGTTAATAACAGGCATGCCGCAGGACAGAATTATGTACAGTGTCCTCTCCAGGTTAGGGCTTAAAGCTACGCGCCTTAACTATTGATAAAAAACTCTGTGAGAATTAATACCTTGTACTTGTGCGCAATTTTGCAGCAACAACAACAACAAAAAAGAATCCACAAGTCACTTTGACAACGGAATGAACGGACGCATTCAAATAGGCCTAGACTAGGGGTGTGTTGGAAAGTGCCGAATAGAGACATAGAGAGAGAGATTCAATCAACTGCTATTGCTAGCGGGACTGTCGCTATTATTGTCGGACTCGATGGCCGCTTCGGCGACGGGGCGCAGTGCGTCTAACTCCGTATAAAGAAAGCTGCGCAACCGTTCCAAGTACTGAGGAAACATCTCTATGTCGTTGTGCCCGGCGCCCACCACCCACAGCGGGTCGACAGGCTTGGGCAGTCGTTCGTAGATTGTGAGGCCGTGCGCGAAGTCAATCACTTCGTCGTCTGTGCCGTGGATGACTAGGCAGGGCGATTGGATGCGCGGCGCCTTCTCGATGCTGCAGCGGTTCAGGGGGGGGGCGGGTTTTGGCATTTGATATGGACACCTCCCTGTGTGTACAAGAATGTCCACCTGTTTGATATGGACACCGCCCTGTGTGTACAAGGATTTCCACCTGTTTGATATGGACACCGCCCTGTGTGTACAAGGATGTCCACCTGTTTGATATGGACACCACCCTGTCTAAATGATGTCCACCTGTTTGATATGGACACCTCCCTGTGAGTACAAGGATGTCCACCTGATTGATATGGACACCGCCCTGTGTGTACAAGGATGTCCACCTGTTTGATATGGACACCGCCCTGTGTGTACGATGATGTCCACCTGTTTGATATGGACACCGCCCTGTGTGTACAAGGATGTCCACCTGTTTGATATGGACACCACCCTGTCTAAATGATGTCCACCTGTTTGATATGGACACCTCCCTGTGAGTACAAGGATGTCCACCTGATTGATATGGACACCGCCCTGTGTGTACAAGGATGTCCACCTGTTTGATATGGACACCGCCCTGTGTGTACGATGATGTCCACCTGTTTGATATGGACACCGCCCTGTGTGTACAATGATGTCCACCTGTTTGATATGGACACCGCCCTGTGTGTACAATGATGTCCACCTGTTTGATAGGGACACCTCCCTGTCTAAAGGATGTCCACCTGTTTGATATGGACACCGCCCTGTGTGTACAAGGATGTCCACCTGTTTGATATGGACACCGCCCTGTGTGTACAAGGATGTCCACCTGATTGATATGGACACCTCCCCGTGTGTACAAGGATGTCCACCTGTTTGATATGGACACCTGCCCGTGTGTACAAGGATGTCCACCTGATTGATATGGACACCTGCCCGTGTGTACAAGGATGTCCACCTGATTGATATGGACACCTCCCTGTGTGTACACAAGGGTGTCTACATCTAATTGATATAGATACCTCGCTGTCTAAAAGAATATCTACCTGATTGATAAGGACACGTCTGTCAAAAGTATTTGTACATTGACACTTCCTATCAAAAAGGACGCCCGATTGAAAAATCAACCGCTTACTTGGGAAACGGATCGAAGAACCAGGTTCGCTGAGTCTCGGGAAACGCCACCCGCATGCCGGACATAAGCGGACTATGCAATATGACGCCGGCCACTTTATAACGAGCGGCCAAGTCTACAGTTGGCACTGTGCCAATAGACTGGCCGTACAGCACGATATTCTCCGGCTGGAGTTGATACCTAGTTAGCAACTGATTCCAGGCGCACTCCATATCGGCGTACAGATTCTTCTCCAGCGGCCGGCCAGTGCTGGCTCCGTAGCCGGAATAATCGTAGCCGAACACGTTGGCATTGAGGCGGCGGCCTAGGCCAATAAAGAAGCTGCTCATCTGGCCGAGGTCAACGGCGTTGCCGTGGGAGAATAGCAGAGTAAATCGGGAGTGAGGATTCACTCGAGCCAGCATGCAGGCGATGTTGTTGCCTCGAGCTGTAGTGGCTAGGAATACCTAGACAGATTTTTATGCCAAATTTTTAATTACGAATGGTCGCAATAATCTAGTCACGTGACAGATTTGAACCAATAGCCACCCAATAAAAACAACTGGATTCAAACACGGTCTCAAACAAACACACACACACACACACACACACACACACACATAAGACTCCAATAACCAGTTAACCAAGACCACCCTTATTACTTGTCAACCAAGACCATGCCTATTGTCTGTTAACAAAGACTACCCACAGTTAACCAAAACCACCCCTATTACCAGTTAACCAAGACCACCCATAATACCTGCTATTAAGACTATCCCTGTCATCCGCTGTTAAGGAAGAGCATCCGTTTAAACAGGTACAAACGAACATTAGGCCTAGTTACCAGCTAAAAAAGTTAAAGCTACATTAGTCAAGCAGTCTGTCAGACCCTAGCACTTTAGCTACTAGCTAGAGAAGCCAATCAACTGCAAAAGTTACCTCTAGACTAGCTTTGTCAGAGTCTGCAAACTGAAATTCGGCCCGCTCGCTGAGGTGCAACCGCAGGTCAGCCGAGTCGCCATCGGCAATGATAGAATAAGTCGGCTCTGGTGGCAGGAAGGCCAGTTTAGCGGCAATGCGAGATGGCAGCGGCGGCCAACAGAATAGGCGGAACAGGTCGGCGCAAGACATGGTGCAATATTGGCAAATGCGAGGCGAGTGACTGTGCTCACTGCTGTCTTAGTCTCCTTGAACTCACTAAACCCTTTTTTGTTTTTTTAAACTGCTGCAGGCAGCAAAAATTATAGGGGCTGCAGGTCTATGTGGCGCTGACCCCCTTATATGGGGAGCGAAGTGCAAAGCTGCAAGATTACAATTTTAGAACTTCTAGAATAACTGCATGCAAAATAATGACAAAACACTTAGTATTATAATCCTAAAAATATTGGACTTGTGGATGTATTTAACTACCAACAAAGCTGAATATAAACTTTTTAATTGATTGATTTAAGGTAAACTTTTTGCAACAATATAATTTGCTAACACATTTAACAAATTTATTTGTCTTTTAAACAATTTGAATCATGATGAAAAGCATAAAATTGCTGGAATTCTTATGCTAGATAACTAATACAGCATTAAAAAATAATACTGAATAAAAAGACCTAGACTTTTGTATAAAATATATTTAATTTATAAATATAACAATTTAAGCTCAAGAAGCAATATATATACAAAAATTAAATGTGTATTTTTGCCTTAAATTAATCAAATTAAATATATATATTAGATTTAGATTAAATTTTAAAATAGAGCACCTACAAGTGATACACAAATAAACTGGGAAACTTGGGCAACCAACTTTAAGTTGATTTTTGGACAATAAACATGAAACTTAGAAAATATTTGGCCATTTTTATTGGCAGTACATACATACAAGCCAGAAAAACTAGGACAACTTCCCATACCAAATATCCTACTTTGCTAAGTTAATAAGATGGGAAGGGACTTACTATAATAATGCTAGATTTATTAAATTATATATTATATAATAATCTACTAAATTATATTTTATAAAAAATTAAATTAGTCTGCAGAATGATGTCTATGAAATACACTGCTGAGATATAATCTGTTTGAAGATTTATTCCATGCTATAGACATAGTTAGTCTATATTGCCATTTTATTTGCAAAAATGACTATTGCAAAATCACAATTATAGGAATTAATTTTTCCTTTTTTAGATTATAGCTGTTATATTTTTATTCTATTTTCCTTTTTCCTTTTGCATTAAAGAAAACAGGCAACCATTTAAGAAAAAGGTACATAGTAGGACTTTATAGTTAGCATAGTTAGATTTTGGGAATCATTTAAATTTGTCAATGATAGGCCTAGTCAATCTAACTTATTTCTATTACTAGCTATGCCTCCTATCTGTGTCTTTTCTTATTCCTATCACTTAAATTAATTAATTATATTTTTTCTAGAGCTTTATTCAATCATTATTTAAGCTTTAACCTATTTCTTAGAAAATTACTTAGTTACTCATTTGCCTGGTAGCATCTACTGGGCTAGCTGTTAGTGTTTACTAAGCCAAGCAGTAAACCCAGTCTGAAATTAGGGCAGTACCCCAGGATAAAATTCTTGCAGAAAAATTGCAACACTTTTTTGTATTTCAGCAAAAAATGCAATGTGACAAAAATCTACATGTATTTTGTAGTTTTCTAAATTTGCAATGAAAAAATGTGAGAAGTTGAATTTGTGACAAATGAAATTATTTTGCGCATGATTTGAAAGTCACATTTTTCTGTTTTGTGTGCCAAATGCAAGAATTTGATCCTGGGCAGTACTTAGATTAGAGGGTTGCAGCCTTAATTACCTAATAATTCCCTAAACCTAATTTCCTATGCCTATCCTCACACTGTGATGGTATATCTCACTATCTCAGCAGTGTAATCTCACTTTCTCAGTGGTATAATCTCACTTTCTTAGCAGTATAGTCTCACCCTAAGGTTTCTTTGCTCTCTCTAGTAGGTATATTCTTACTTTCTAGGCAGTCTCTCTACCTTTGGTAGGTATTCACCTTTATCTTGCCTTCTGGGCAGTGTCTGCCTGTGGCAAGTATCTGCTTTTAATCTCGCCTTCTGGGCAGTTTCTTTGCTTGATGTAGGAGCTCTCTATGAATGACTAAGTCTATTAATACTATTTTTAAGCTTTGTTAAAACCTTTATATTTATTTTTATATGAAATTATTAAAACAAAAATGTGTATAAAATGCATAAAAATATTCATACTATTTAAATCAAGTAAACATGAATTCAAATTTCAAATTTTAATAGAAATATATTATAAGGCCTTCTACATATTATTACATTAGCTTTATTATTATTATTATTAATATTAGGTTATGCGTGATAAATTAGTGCAGATTTTTTAGATGTTTTTTAATAATAATATTAAATTGTTAAAAACTGAACATGCAAAATATTGGTTATAAAAATGTAATGAAAATAAAAAGATTAGATACATTTGAAAATTATTTTACTTCTTGATAATATTTTTTTCAATGCTCATAAGTTTGTAGTTTGTTTTCTCAATGCAATAGCAGTGAGTGCTCTATTATAATAGCACTACAATGCTATTATAGTATAGTGGATATATAAACTGCTAATATCTTTATTATCTATACTCTACTGTGTCATAATATAAGTATAATTTATTGCCTCAAAGTTGGTTCTTGCATTTCCAAGAGGTACTTTTCTATTCTAGGAGCTGTTTTGAACATATAATAAAAGTGGCTTAGCTTGGGTAACTTTTCACTATGCCTACGGTGCTTCCAAAAATATAAGAACATGCTTTCAAATATTTTATGATGTCTGTGGATCGTCTCTGCAGGTTTATGAGCTTTGCATTCTTTCACAATATTTGTGTTGATCTTAGTTGATATAGTTGACATTTTTGCTTATTTTATCATCTTACCAATAGGCCTATTGTATATGAATTCATTCTACTACTTTTTGACAATAGAATCCTTTAATTCACATTCACTGAAGATGTAGCTCTCTACGACGCTAAACACACAAAATTTATAAGTACTATGACATTTCAGCATTATTTTTATATATAGACCTGTATCGCCATAGTATAGCCCTATGGGCTTATAGCTAATTTATAAATTGTAATACATTCGATTTATTAGCGTATCACAATATATATAACAGATGTTATAGCATAAATTGCACATAACTTTTAAGCCCATCAATAATGAAATGACTGATTCAACAAATGGTTCAACAAAGGGGTTCCCAACAAATACATTATCATATATCAAACAATGATCTTATTACATGTATCTAAAGTGCATTAAGCGACAAGTGCAGGCTCTTTTCACGAAATTCATTTTTTCAATAATTTATTGAAAATTATTATTAACAAAATTTCGGTCCAGCTCTAGAGGACACTTGATTGTTTATTAAGAGTAATCTAATTAGACATGATAAAATCAAACTCCATTAAGAGATGTCGATAGTTTTGCGATTACTTATGGAATAAACAATGACATCTTAAAGAGTCTTTGGGAATACTATTCGGTCTTTTGTTTTTTTACCTTTTCGAGTAAGGGCGCCCATCCATAGTGGGGAGAGGATGCGGGATGCATCCCTCCAATTCCCTTTAACTCTGATTCCTCGTGCATTTTTGGTTTTTCAGTAAAATTTACGAAATATGAACATGCATGTACATGTATACAGTACAGTAAAGGCTCTTAAGTACTTCATTTATAGTGTACATGTTGAAGGGTAACGCTATCAAAGGACGATAAAACTCATGTAGTGCTTTTAATCCAAAAAAGCGCAGTGGAAGCCAGATTGAGGTCCTAGTTGGTGCCGCAGGACATCTCTGCCGTTAATATGATGCACTTGTTGACGTGTGCGGCGTGTACTTGAAAATTGATTCTGGCGTGCATTGAGCATCTTCCGGACTAATGGTTGTCATCGGTTAGCTTAATCCAGCTACAGCAATCTCCTATGACATCCTAGAATGCGCCCTGCTTTCGGCTAATAAGAAAATTCCTAGCGTTATTACTAAGATAGTCAAATTTTTATTGTCTAGTATCTTTCAATTGTCAATTTAAACTGCCTCTATTATGATTCTGAGAAAACAGCTCTATTGTGTTGTTTTAAACCAGCTCAATTATACATTAAAAGATTCTTTGAATTCTAAACGGCCAGCGATGAATTTTAACATGCACACAGAGGCATCTATTTGCTATTTCCAATGTATGCGCATTACAAATTAAATGCAACATTATTTTGAATGGACTTAAAAAGATTTATTAGACTACATGTACATGCGTAACATGGAATGTAGATTAAAAGCCGAATCACGATAAGATGCCACCGCCCCAGATACTCAAAATAGGCGCCATAGAGATGCACTGTATGCACTTTTGTACGAGTATTCAGGGTCGTGGTGTTTATCTTTGGCTCTAATAGTTCTAAGAAGCCAATTTCACATGTAGTTTCAATCCTTTTTCACAAGTTAGGGGCACCCGAAAGACAAGATGCGCCAGTCGAGTGCCGTAAGCTGCAGTTTTCTGCGTTCGCATCTGATTTTTATTGATCTCTGCACTCTTGTACTGTAAATTATTTACATGTGCGTGTACTCTAATCAGCAACATTGACGTCCCATTAGAATAATATTATTAAAGAGTCGGCACAGAAAAAAAGATTCCATAAAAAGTGACTCACAATAACGATATAAATTAAGCAGGTCTTGAGGATTAGCTTGAATAATTAATCATGAAAATGAAATGACACCGAATTAAAAGAAAATTGATAGAATTTAAATCCAAAAAAACACTAGACAGCTACTGGCACGAGCAGTCTGGCTTTGCCAGCAACACAGCCTTATAAAAGTACACGGCGGCACTGAACTGCAGCTTGGCCCGCAGCTGCGCCAAGTCCGCATCGCTGTGCAAGCCGGAGTTCAACGCCGCATCCAGCGTGTCCGCCACCGCCAGCCAGGGCGCCCCGTGACGCATCTGGCAGTCAGCCAGTTGGCACCAGAGGCGCACCGAATAGGGACAAGAGGACAACGCTCGACGGTACAGGGACAACAAACTGTTGTACGAAAGTTGTCCTGAAGATTCCTGCAATAGGATTTAGATTACATAGGTTGCCTTTACAATGTGTACATTAATTTAAGACTTGCAAGCGCATGAAATGTGCCCAGACTTATAAATTTGTCAATAAATAGGTGAAGATACACGCTGAAAAGGCAATCCGATCGTGTAAGCAACGCGGTCTCACCAGGCGAATGAGTTCGTCTGCCCAGACACTACTCGGCGGAGAATGGCTGCCCCTTTTGTTATCAATTAAATTCATTTAACAGGATTGGAAATCGCTAAGGATCTTACCCAACGAAGATAGCGATAGTTTTTTTTGTTTAAGCTTGTTTAAAAAAATTCAAGGACGAATTTCTCGAGCACGCGCCCCTGGTACAGGTCGGCTTATGTAGCTAGATTTTCGACACTGAATTAAACCAAGCTCGAGTATTTCATTAATACAGTGGAAGGGCTTGCTTGATACTATAGCTAATCATTTCACACCCAGATGACGGAGAGTGGGACATGTAAGCCCTCGCTCTGCATGTGTCCCTCCATTACGCGCGATTGGAAGCAGGCAGAAATGCGCAGTCTCCACCCCCTTTCTCTCTCTCTCTTTCTCTATTCGCAGCTCTGTGCTTAAACTGACTTCCAATTTGGATGAATATAAAAATCAGGCTGTGGCTGTGGTATTTAGCAACATTTTGCGCTGCATTTTGTTGCGATTGAGCTTGGAGGGTGCGCACGACTTGTTCGCGTGCGGTCACCCAGCTTGTTATCGATAGTTTATTTGCCGCTGTCTTTGGTGCAGCTGTGCGGCTGTCTCTCTATAACTAATATAGCCTGGCTAGCTTTGCTTGCGTGCGCAAGCCAGGGTATAGTCTGATACCGATCTCGTAATCCTTGCTGCCACCAAGAACTGTGCAACTGTGCAACTTACGAATCTCTGTCTATCTCTCTCTCTTGCTTTCTCTGTACCTCTATGCCAGTCGAGAAAAAAGCTCCACTCCGTAACTCTTTAGTGTAATAACGACTCTGACCAAATCACCCTTTTTTTCGGTATAATAAGTCAACCGCAGTTATTGGATCTGCAACATGTCAATTTATTGTTTTGCTGGTACGGCTGGGCAAATTTCAAATTCGCTCGAAAGCAATCCATCAATCAATTTGTAAAGTTTTTTTTTCTGTGTAACTTTCTAAATCACTCGCTAAATCACTCGCTAAATCAGTCAAAAAACTGTCGCTAAATCTGTCGCTAAATCTGTCGCTAAATCTGTCGCTAAATCTGTCGCTAAATCACTCGCTAAATCAGTCAAAAAACTGTCGCTAAATCTGTCGCTAAATCTGTCGCTAAATCTGTCGCTAAATCACTCGCTAAATCAGTCAAAAAACTGTCGCTAAATCACTCGCTAAATCACTCGCTAAATCAGTCAAAAAACTGTCGCTAAATCTGTCGCTAAATAACTCGCTAAATCACTCGCTAAATTAGTCAAAAAACTGTCGCTAAATCTGTTGCTAAATCTGTCGCTAAATCACTCGCTAAATCACTCGCTAAATCAGTCAAAAAACTGTCGCTAAATCTGTCGCTAAATAACTCGCTAAATCACTCGCTAAATCACTCGCTAAATCAGTAAAAAAACTGTCGCTAAATCTGTCGCTAAATAACTCGCTAAATCACTCGCTAAATCAGTCAAAAAACTGTCGCTAAATCTGTCGCTAAATGTGTCCCTTAATCTGTCGCTAAATCACTCGCTAAATCATTCGCTAAAATACGAGCGTATGCTGATAAATAAAAAATTCTTGATGTAACTGCGGTCTGGGCGAGGTCGAGGGCGCGGAATTTTTCCGAATTCCGTGCACTTTCCCTAGACGCAGTCGCTAGAGCGTCGAGGTGGGATTGGGATCTTTTCCTCTCCCGGCCTCCCCTCTAGCCACGTCCACTCCCGCCTGCCTGTCTCCGTCACCTCCCGGACCGGGGATGCGCCTGCTGGAGCCCTCTCCTCTAATCTTTTCCCCTCTTTTCACCCTCCTTTTTTCCCTCTTTACCCTCCTTTGCTTCTGCGCGTGCCCTCTACTTACAGTATGATAAGTCTTCACACCCATAATAATCTGCTCAAACCCTCTATTTATACTCCCTAATTTATGCTACTAACAGTATTTTCGACGCGTTTTACTAACTTATTCCTCGATTCTCCCCCTTGTTCTACCCCTGCCTAGTGACATTTTCATTCGCGCCCCTGTTAGCCCCCAATCCCATTTCTCATGCCGTCCTCCCCGCCTCCGCTTCTATTGTTCTTTTCCCTCTAATGTTTACCTTTCTATTGTTCCCAATTTTTGTTTATCTTTCCAATGTTTTCTTGCTAATTGCTTCCCTATTGTTCCCCGTTTTTGTTTGCTTTTCTAATGTTTTCTTTTTTATTGTTCTCTGCCCTTTCTCATTGTTCTCCATACCTTCTCAACGGCCCCCTCATCATTTGCGCCTCATTATCACCTACCTCCCACCCCTCTCCAGCTTGCGTAATTCCCCGTTGTTCTCATGCGCTGGCGGCCATTTTTGTTGTTCTCATTTCAGCGTCATCAGCCGGCGGCCAATCGGAGAGAGGGAGCCATGGCAACATGAGATGAGATGGCGGCCATTTTGGATTTTGAGGCCTATATAAACCGCTGCTTTTGGCCTCCAAAATCCTCAGACCTTACGTTGGGGTTTCATCCACGCTTCGGTTTCGGGCTTCAAGCTCCGACGAACAGACTTCGGTCTAAAGTCGAGTCTAAGGACTCCGGTGCTGCTTTTGCGCCCCTTTGTGGCCCCAGCACCCGGCCTTGTGGCCCTATCTTCGAGCCTTAGAGCTCTGCCAGCGCGGCTATTTAGCCTGCCCACCTATTCGCGGCCTCAGTGCCTTCAACGTCGGCTCGTGCCTAGACATCTACAGCTTCGGCCTTCGGCCCGTCGGCGTACAGACCGCCATCAGCGCATTGCCGCTTTCTGCAGCCAGAACGACAGCCGCCATCTCAGCTCCGGCCTCTCTCTCTATCTCTCCGTGCCAGCCGCCGGTAAGTTCCCCCGCTTATTTTATTGTTATTCCGCCTAGCGCGTATTTTTGGGGACTGTTCTATTCTGACCTTTTGCTTTGCACTAGAGAGTTGAGCCTACTTTATTAGTAGTATTTTATCTGGCTTCATTAATACATTAATTCGCTGAGTAAGTGATTTAGCCGTGTGCTACTTTAGGACAATAATCTGCCTAATCATCAAATCTATCCTCTTTTTCACTCCATCTTTATTGGACTGCTAATGGCGGCGGCGCGCCTGTGTGTAATGAGCGTATGAGCGGTGTAGAAGCTATGTGCACGTGACGGCGGGTAGAGGTAGCAAAACCTGGTTAAGCGGACCCATCTCGCACTGAGGCGTTCGAAGTATCAGAGCCCACGTTCTCACCTCACTACTCTTAGTAACATGTTACCGGGCTCTCTCTCTCCGCACCGCCTCCAAGGACTCCCTGCACAAAAGCCCTTCAGTAATGATCCCGGCACTCCCGATAGAAGCCCGTGCAGAGCCCCTAAATCGGCTACGCCCTGCCCCGCTGTTTAGCTAAAACCCCCTAATCAATACCCAGGCGGAGCTCTGGCTTCGTTAGATCTGGAGAGTCATCAGGTGCGCCAGGTCATACAGAGTGGTGGCAGCCTTGGGGCTCATACAATGACCCCAAGACCAGTCAAAGGCACCTTAGCTACAGCGGAGCAGGCGTGGGACCTTGCCCTCAGGCCAATCGCTACCCAATTCTACTTAGTTTCCTCAGGGCGGGTTTGCACGGTACTGAAGGCCCGTGAGTGTCAGCCTCAGGTCATTGGCGGCTCATGGTCATCCTCCTGTTAGTCATAGTCATTTCTCTTCCCCAAAGGCTAGGGCTACGCAGGCGGGAAACATCATTCTCTAGAAAGCAAAAATCAAAACTGATAAATCCATGCAATTTCAGGAAGTTTATTTATTTGCAATAAGATAAATTATGCTATCAGATTATGAGAAAATCGGTAATATATTTTGACAGATCAGAAATAAATAAAGCTTGCTCGAATTAAAGGACGAATTTTCCAGGCATAAATACTAATTATGATGTTCGATTCGATTGCTGTTTTCGTGAATTGTTTAAAAGTTAATCTCTTGCTTTTCAAGTTCTGCCAGTAATCCTCAAATCGGAGCTTTTGATTCTCGCAAGTTCGAGCTGGTTCAGTGAATTCACTTTCACCACTGCCTGATTTCCTGCACCGCCCCTAGAAGATATCGCATCGCTTCTCCGGGCTGAGCCGGCTGCCGCGCTTGCAATTGAACGTCTGGCCGAACTCCGGAATGTGAGAAACAGCCGCATTCACTCTGCCGGATGGTGAGAGTTAGATAGATAGTTATAGATAGATAGATAGATAGATAGATAGATAGATAGATAGATAGATAGATAGATAGATAGATAGATAGATAGATAGATAGATAGATAGATAGATAGATAGATAGATAGATAGATAGATAGATAGATAGATAGATAGATAGATAGATAGATAGATAGATAGATAGATAGATAGATAGATAGATAGATAGATAGATAGATAGATAGATAGATAGATAGATAGATAGATAGATAGATAGATAGATAGATAGATAGATAGATAGATAGATAGATAGATAGATAGATAGATAGATAGATAGATAGATAGATAGATAGATAGATAGATAGATAGATAGATAGATAGATAGATAGATAGATAGATAGATAGATAGATAGATAGATAGATAGATAGATAGATAGATAGATAGATAGATAGATAGATAGATAGATAGATAGATAGATAGATAGATAGATAGATAGATAGATAGATAGATAGATAGATAGATAGATAGATAGATAGATAGATAGATAGATAGATAGATAGATAGATAGATAGATAGATAGATAGATAGATAGATAGATAGATAGATAGATAGATAGATAGATAGATAGATAGATAGATAGATAGATAGATAGATAGATAGATAGATAGATAGATAGATAGATAGATAGATAGATAGATAGATAGATAGATAGATAGATAGATAGATAGATAGATAGATAGATAGATAGATAGATAGATAGATAGATAGATAGATAGATAGATAGATAGATAGATAGATAGATAGATAGATAGATAGATAGATAGATAGATAGATAGATAGATAGATAGATAGATAGATAGATAGATAGATAGATAGATAGATAGATAGATAGATAGATAGATAGATAGATAGATAGATAGATAGATAGATAGATAGATAGATAGATAGATAGATAGATAGATAGATAGATAGATAGATAGATAGATAGATAGATAGATAGATAGATAGATAGATAGATAGATAGATAGATAGATAGATAGATAGATAGATAGATAGATAGATAGATAGATAGATAGATAGATAGATAGATAGATAGATAGATAGATAGATAGATAGATAGATAGATAGATAGATAGATAGATAGATAGATAGATAGATAGATAGATAGATAGATAGATAGATAGATAGATAGATAGATAGATAGATAGATAGATAGATAGATAGATAGATAGATAGATAGATAGATAGATAGATAGATAGATAGATAGATAGATAGATAGATAGATAGATAGATAGATAGATAGATAGATAGATAGATAGATAGATAGATAGATAGATAGATAGATAGATAGATAGATAGATAGATAGATAGATAGATAGATAGATAGATAGATAGATAGATAGATAGATAGATAGATAGATAGATAGATAGATAGATAGATAGATAGATAGATAGATAGATAGATAGATAGATAGATAGATAGATAGATAGATAGATAGATAGATAGATAGATAGATAGATAGATAGATAGATAGATAGATAGATAGATAGATAGATAGATAGATAGATAGATAGATAGATAGATAGATAGATAGATAGATAGATAGATAGATAGATAGATAGATAGATAGATAGATAGATAGATAGATAGATAGATAGATAGATAGATAGATAGATAGATAGATAGATAGATAGATAGATAGATAGATAGATAGATAGATAGATAGATAGATAGATAGATAGATAGATAGATAGATAGATAGATAGATAGATAGATAGATAGATAGATAGATAGATAGATAGATAGATAGATAGATAGATAGATAGATAGATAGATAGATAGATAGATAGATAGATAGATAGATAGATAGATAGATAGATAGATAGATAGATAGATAGATAGATAGATAGATAGATAGATAGATAGATAGATAGATAGATAGATAGATAGATAGATAGATAGATAGATAGATAGATAGATAGATAGATAGATAGATAGATAGATAGATAGATAGATAGATAGATAGATAGATAGATAGATAGATAGATAGATAGATAGATAGATAGATAGATAGATAGATAGATAGATAGATAGATAGATAGATAGATAGATAGATAGATAGATAGATAGATAGATAGATAGATAGATAGATAGATAGATAGATAGATAGATAGATAGATAGATAGATAGATAGATAGATAGATAGATAGATAGATAGATAGATAGATAGATAGATAGATAGATAGATAGATAGATAGATAGATAGATAGATAGATAGATAGATAGATAGATAGATAGATAGATAGATAGATAGATAGATAGATAGATAGATAGATAGATAGATAGATAGATAGATAGATAGATAGATAGATAGATAGATAGATAGATAGATAGATAGATAGATAGATAGATAGATAGATAGATAGATAGATAGATAGATAGATAGATAGATAGATAGATAGATAGATAGATAGATAGATAGATAGATAGATAGATAGATAGATAGATAGATAGATAGATAGATAGATAGATAGATAGATAGATAGATAGATAGATAGATAGATAGATAGATAGATAGATAGATAGATAGATAGATAGATAGATAGATAGATAGATTAGATAGATAGATAGATAGATAGATAGATAGATAGATAGATAGATAGATAGATAGATAGATAGATAGATAGATAGATAGATAGATAGATAGATAGATAGATAGATAGATAGATAGATAGATAGATAGATAGATAGATAGATAGATAGATAGATAGATAGATAGATAGATAGATAGATAGATAGATAGATAGATAGATAGATAGATAGATAGATAGATAGATAGATAGATAGATAGATAGATAGATAGATAGATAGATAGATAGATAGATAGATAGATAGATAGATAGATAGATAGATAGATAGATAGATAGATAGATAGATAGATAGATAGATAGATAGATAGATAGATAGATAGATAGATAGATAGATAGATAGATAGATAGATAGATAGATAGATAGATAGATAGATAGATAGATAGATAGATAGATAGATAGATAGATAGATAGATAGATAGATAGATAGATAGATAGATAGATAGATAGATAGATAGATAGATAGATAGATAGATAGATAGATAGATAGATAGATAGATAGATAGATAGATAGATAGATAGATAGATAGATAGATAGATAGATAGATAGATAGATAGATAGATAGATAGATAGATAGATAGATAGATAGATAGATAGATAGATAGATAGATAGATAGATAGATAGATAGATAGATAGATAGATAGATAGATAGATAGATAGATAGATAGAATAGATAGATAGATAGATAGATAGATAGATAGATAGATAGATAGATAGATAGATAGATAGATAGATAGATAGATAGATAGATAGATAGATAGATAGATAGATAGATAGATAGATAGATAGATAGATAGATAGATAGATAGATAGATAGATAGATAGATAGATAGATAGATAGATAGATAGATAGATAGATAGATAGATAGATAGATAGATAGATAGATAGATAGATAGATAGATAGATAGATAGATAGATAGATAGATAGATAGATAGATAGATAGATAGATAGATAGATAGATAGATAGATAGATAGATAGATAGATAGATAGATAGATAGATAGATAGATAGATAGATAGATAGATAGATAGATAGATAGATAGATAGATAGATAGATAGATAGATAGATAGATAGATAGATAGATAGATAGATAGATAGATAGATAGATAGATAGATAGATAGATAGATAGATAGATAGATAGATAGATAGATAGATAGATAGATAGATAGACAAATAAATAAAAATGCCTACAAGATCTTCCACGGGAACCAGTTTCGCCTCCACGACCTGTAGTCGTAATACACGCCAATGTGATGGCAGTTCATCTGCAAGCAGCGTTTGTACCAAAGCGTTGTGTCAAAAAATAAGCAAATAGGAAAACAGGGTAGAACTTGAATTGCGAGCTCTGGATGGACAGTCATTAAATAATTTAGTCAGACAAACACCTTCAAGACGGACACCCACCTGAGCATAAGAAACATAAAACATCTGCTCCTCCGTATTGTCGTACACCGGCAGCCTAACGTGAGTTGAGTCCACGTCCCTCTTCTGAATGTCGAAGGCTCTGCGGGCACTTTTAATAGCTCCAATCTCTATGGCTGTCCAGTTGACGCTGGACTTCATCAGGCTGTTGATCTTCTTCTCCTGTTGGTCAGTAGAGAAATCAAATTAAATTCAAATGCATAGGAATGTATCACTCAGCCTTCGTAGCTTGTTTGTGATTGATTTATTCAGCTCGATACACCCACTCTGGCACCCGATCTCAGCTGCTTGGACTGCAGAAATTAACTCCCAGAGTTTGGGGACTTGAACCTACGACCTTTCGGTAATAATTCAGATGCCCAAACAACTAAGCCATATGAATAACAATTTCAGCTACTTAAAGTAGTCCAGCTGGAGTCTCTCATCTTGAAACTTACCCTCTCCTGCTCGGGCAGGTCGCCAAGCCGGTCCTGCTCGTAGTACTCGAGCAGTTCTCGCAGCGAGTCGCGCAGGCAGGTGGTCCGGCTGTTGTACTCGCTAACTGTGGCCGTCGACCACCAGCCTTTCGGTTGGAAGCCAACAGACTGATCGTAGAGCTGGCCTACCGGATGTCAGGATTGATTGGTTTGATAAAACACGAACTTCTATGGGGTATAGTTCATTTAGATCATTTGCAACAGAATCACAAACCGATGATGTCAAACGACTGGAAGATCTCGTGCGCCAGCAGCGTCCCCATACCGCCGTAGACCAGCTGCTGCGGCAGATCCTTGGAGAACAGCGGCGTCTGCAGCACGCCGGCCTGAACTAGCAGTTCGTTGTCGTACAGGTGGTAGCTATAGTGCGTGTCCCACAGCTGGCCCCAGTGCTCCAGGTCCTGCGGATTGTACTTGTCAACTAACAGGCGAACCTGCAGGTTCTTCCGATATTCTATCGAGTTGATCAGCAGATTAAAGTAATCCTTGGATGTGTCGATCTGTGGGCGGTTTTTTCTAACAGTTTGTTAACTTGCTTTCAGCTGGAAACTCTGAATCTCTTTTACACCCTTTAGCCTAGTTACCCATTAGGCTAGATACCCCTTAGTCTAGATACCCCTTAGTCTAGACGCCACACTAGATACTTCTTGTTCTGGATATCCTTTTGTTTAGAGTACCGCTCTATCTAGGTCTTAAACGAATAATCTATAACTCAGGCACCTCTTAAACCACAAAACTAACTAAACATAAATAAAACTAACCATCTGAAACTCCCTGTCGAGGTAATTATTGTCCTTGGCCTGGTCCGGGTACCCAGACTTCTCCACAATGCCGTCCACCCGCTGCTTCGCCAGCCGCTTCGTTTCGGCGTCCATCCAGCCGATATTGTCGATGCCGTCTTTGGCGGCTTGTCGGAGATGCTCAAACAGCTTATTGGCCTGTGTAACCATGGGATACGGCAGACAAGAGATGTATTCTTTTGTCGATGGGTGTCAACAGGTACTTTTACAGACGGCATGTTTTATTATTAGGATTCCTTCCCTAGAATTTTAATTTAATTACTAATTGTTGGATGGGTTTCCCTTGTTGGATAGGTTTCCATCTGAAGCTTTAATGACGTTCTTTTCCCTTGTTGGATGGGTTTCCCTTGTTGGTTTGGTTTCCCTTGTTGGATGGGTTTCCCTTGTTCGATGGGTTTCCCTTGTTCGATGGGTTTCCCTTGTTCGATGGGTTTCCCTTGTTCGATGGGTTTCCCTTGTTCGATGGGTTTCCCTTGTTCGATGGGTTTCCCTTGTTCGATGGGTTTCCCTTGTTGGATGGGTTTCCCTTGTTGGATAGGTTTCCCATGTTGGATGGGTTTTCACGAAAGCTTTAATGACGTTCTTTTCCCTTGTTGGATGGGTTTCCCTTGTTGGTTTGGTTTCCCTTGTTGGATGGGTTTCCCTTGTTCGATGGGTTTCCCTTGTTCGATGGGTTTCCCTTGTTCGATGGGTTTCCCTTGTTCGATGGGTTTCCCTTGTTGGATGGGTTTCCCTTGTTGGTTTGGTTTCCCTTGTTGGATGGGTTTCCCTTGTTCGATGGGTTTCCCTTGTTCGATGGGTTTCCCTTGTTCGATGGGTTTCCCTTGTTCGATGGGTTTCCCTTGTTCGATGGGTTTCCCTTGTTCGATGGGTTTCCCTTGTTAGTTTGGTTTCCCTTGTTGGATGGGTTTCCCTTGTTGGATGGGTTTCCATCTAAAGCTTTAATGACGTTCTTTTCCATTGTTGAATGGGTGTCCCTTGTTAGATGGGTTTCCCTTGTTCGATGGGTTTCCCTTGTTCGATGGGTTTCCCTTGTTCGATGGGTTTCCCTTGTTCGATGGGTTTCCCTTGTTCGATGGGTTTCCCTTGTTAGTTTGGTTTCCCTTGTTGGATGGGTTTCCCTTGTTGGATGGGTTTCCATCTAAAGCTTTAATGACGTTCTTTTCCATTGTTGAATGGGTGTCCCTTGTTAGATGGGTTTCCCTTGTTCGATGGGTTTCCCTTGTTCGATGGGTTTCCCTTGTTCGATGGGTTTCCCTTGTTCGATGGGTTTCCCTTGTTCGATGGGTTTCCCTTGTTCGATGGGTTTCCCTTGTTGGATGGGTTTTCCTTGTTAGATGGGTTTCCCTTGTTGGGTTGGTTTCCCTTGTTGGATTGGTTTCCCTTGTTGGATTGGTTTCCCTTGTTGGATTGGTTTCCATCTAAAGCTTTAATGACGTTCTTTTCCATTGTTGAATGGGTTTCCCTTGTTAGATGGGTTTCCCTTGTTGGATGGGTTTCCCTTGTTGGATGGGTCTCCCATGTTGGATGGGTTTCCATCGAAAGCGTCAATGACGTTCTTTTCCCTTGTTGGATGGGTCTCCCATGTTGGATGGGTTTCCATCGGAAAACTTCCACAATTAAAGACTTGAATTGTGGATCAAATGCTCCTTGGAATGAGTGTTTATGCCCACGTACTGGGGCTTGACTATCGAATATGATTAACAATTGGGAAACTTATCAAACAACAGCTGTCAAACAGACCTTGTCTCTGCTGGCCTCGCTAAAGTACTCTTTGACATAGAGTCCAGACAGCGCTTTCTTCATGCCCCAGCGCGAATTCGAGAAACAGAAGTCGTGCGCGTTCTCCTCCGGGTTGAACGTGTACCACGTGATGTCCCGGATGCTTTTGAATTTAAGCCGATACTCGGGGCTCAGGTCCCACTCGAAGAATGAGGCCAGAACCCAGGTGAGAAAGTTGCCGATTTTCCTGTTTTTAAGAAATTTTTTGTTTCAATCAGTATGAATGACAGTACGAGTCTACAAAGTGCCACATCCCGTATTCAACAGGGCTGAACCAGCGCGCACCTCTTGTACTCGAGAGTATTGTTGCTGCGCATCTGACTGAGCAGGGTGTTCAGCTTGTCCATGTACGCCTCGCTGTACATCACCACACGAGTATCGTCCGAGATCTTTTCTTGGCCATAGATGGAGCTGAGAAAGGCCTTGAAGTCAATCTGGGACGACATCCGGCTGGTGAGGTCGCTGACCTTCAGCATCCGGTCAGGGTGGGTCGGGTTGTCCGAGACGAACATGGACCACTCGGAAGACCAGGACTCGCTGTGAATCTGTTGGCCACCGGTGAAACAGATGCGCTTTATGTATCTGTCTGTCTGTCTACAGGGCTGAACCAGCCGTCTGTCTGTCTGTCTGTCTATCTGTGTGTCTGTCTGTATGTCTGTCTTGTTGTCTGTCTGTGTGTCTGTCTGTCTGTCTGTCTTGTTGTCTGTTTGTGTGTCTGTCTGTCTGTCTGTCTGTCTGTCTGTCTGTCTGTCTGTCTGTCTGTCTGTCTGTCTGTATGTCTGTCTGTCTGTCTATCTGTCTATCTGTCTGTCTGTCTGTCTGTCTGTCTGTCTGTCTGTCTGTCTGTCTGTCTGTTTATCTGTCTATCTGTTTATCTGTCTGTCTGTCTGTCTGTGTGTCTGTCTGTCTGTCTGTCTGTCTGTCTGTCTTGCTCTTGCTTTTCTGCCTCTCCAGCCCAGACCTACCTTGTACAGCTGCTGCTCCACGTACATGACATCGCTAGCAAATGTCTCCACAATCTGTTCCTGATTAGGAATGTTCATCCTACTGTCCCTGATGAGCAGTTGAGCAATCTCTTTCACAAAGTGTTTGTAGATTTCCTGATGCTGCAATTGATTTTAACTGATATATTAACCGAAGCGCAGTTAATTACAAATTAATTAAAAAATTGATTGCATTTTTTAGACTGTGTCTCACCTGAGAATAATATAGATTATACCGAATAATTCCGACACTTTTTGTGCTACGGCCGACCTGTGAAAAAAGAAATTAAAACGGCACCAAACAATGCGAGATGATCGTCCAGTCCCCCATGAAAAATCCATCTACTAGGCGAAGGCATTTCTCACCCAGATGGTGTACTTTCTCTCCGAGTTACTCCTGTGCAGAAAGTCGTTCCATCGTGTCCGAGCGCCGAACAGCGACGGCACAAAGTACTTGCCGCTGACTGTGCGGAACATCAGGTCAATGCTGGCCGAATCCAGACTGCGGTTGAGCAAGTAGTTGCCAAGACCGCCCTGGTCAGTCCTATTTAACACCTGAGTAATGAAGGGATTGTCCTCGTGCAGGTAGGTGCGATAGTACTGCACGCAGGTCCAATAATAATCCTTGACTTTACGCTCCCAGTTGGGAGAATTGTCCCTAGTGGGCTTAGCCAGCGCGGTCTCAATGTCGTCCTGCGCTTTGCGGTCCATCTCGTGGAAGACGGTGGTGTAAGCGAACCAGTGATCGTACGGCAGCACGCGATCGTAGTTGCCGCACGCGTATTCGTAGAAATCCTCGCACGGATCGGCGCTGTGGTTCATGATTCTGGCCAGGTAGGCCGCCTGCTGCAGGCACTGCTCGGAGCGGCAGGTCTCGGCCTGGGCCTGGCGCAGCGCCTGCACCTCGGCCTGCAGCTGGCCAGCTCGAACGCTGGACGCGCCGAATAGCATCAGGAACACGACGCCGAGCAGGCAGCCGAGACCCACAGCCAGCAGGCCCAGAGCGGCCGTGTAGGAGAATCGGCGTTGCAGCAGAACAACGCCAGTTGAATCGAAGCCGATGACGCGGCTGCCAGATGCTCCGCCTTGCAGTTCGCTGTTGTCAAATATTTTGTACTTGTCGTCGGGATTCTCCATGGTAAGGGCTGACTCTGCTTAAATTGTTAACTGACCGATCGGGCTATGCTGGAATGTTACTCACTCAAGCCCAGCAGGTTTTATATGCAAAAAGCTATCCTTCTCTTGATTACCTTGTACCGCTCTCTCCTCGACGGCTACTGCGCATCGAATTGCAAATGGAGACAAGAGTTCGATCCACCAACAAAAAATTATGCAATTCATGCAAATTTGAACTCAGCCACTTTCGTATCGACACCAGCCAGTATTGGGCTAAAAAACTTTAGATAAACAAATTTTCTTAATGTAAGCTTCAGTTCCAACTTGATAGAAGCTTTTTTATTCGAAAAGAGATTTGAAATTTGAGTCACAGTAACGCGTCGACTTGAAAGAAAGACGTTACTTCCGTTTCACTAGGTTGCTGCGCCAGAGTGGCGCGAGTGATCGGCCAGCGATCTGACTAAAACTAAATTGACTAATTTAAACAAATTGTTAATTATTCATCGAGTAGGAGCTAGTTCCGAAGATTTTTTCTATCAAAATTCTCAAGGAAGGTAGCTATTTAGAAACTATACCCAAACTTGTGCGCAATATACAATAAACTGCTTTAATGCCAAAACCACTGACAGAAATGTAATACCGCTTTTCAATTAGCCCGCGTTTTAACACATTTAACGACAGTGAGAAGACAAGCATGGCAAGACAGAACAAACAACAACAACAACAACAAAGTACGCTGTCAGATGGAAAATCAGCGTCACAGGGCGCGCCTTAGGGCCTGGGCGCGAAAGAAGGCCGCGCCGCCGGCAGAATCGGGGGCGCCGGCGTCAGCCAGCAGGCAATCGACGAAACGCCGAGTTCGCGCTTGTCCTCGCCGGTAGGGCGCCTGCAGCGTAAGCAGCAGCACTTCCTGCACCGGCTCGGGGCAGTACGACTCGGCGCGGATGACATGGCCTGCCAGCTGGAGTCGCCGACGGCGCAAAAGTTGACTTGGACGGTCCAGGCCGGCGCGGCGATAAAGTGCCGCGTTGGAGACCCGCTCGTAGCTGATCTTGAAGGCGGCGCGCAGCAGGCCAGCGTGCGCCGCATCGACTTGTTGCTCGAGCGAGTCCGTCAGCGTCCAGGTCTCGGCGTTGTACAGCAAGACGGTCTCGATCACCGCCCGAAACAGCGCCGCCCTCTGGCGATCTGGCAGGGCCTCGGACTGCAGGACCGACCTTATCGAACGGAAGGCAGCCCAGGCAAGTCCTCGGCGACGCCGCAGGTCTTCGCGGACGTCAGGGACCAGACCGCCGAGGTAGACGAACTGCTGACAGCGCGGAAGTTCTGTCGCCTGGCCGTCAGCGCCTCGGCAGGATATTGCAGCCTCGATGTTGCTCGGCACGCAGAGCACGACGGTCTTCTGCGCGTTGACCACCAGGCCGACACTCGCTGCAACGGCAACCAGCCTGTCCAGCTGCCGTTGGGCGCCCTCGACGGTCGAGGACAGCAGGGCGAGATCGTCGGCGTAGCCAAGCACGCTGAGCCGCCTCTCCGGTTGACGTCGACCCACGCGTCGCCGCAGCAGAAAGCCGTCGTCGTTGGTAGGCAGAGCAGTCCGTAGCACCCAATCAAGCACCAGAATAAACAGGAACGGCGCCAGCGTATCTCCCTGGAGCACCCCGGAGGATGTCTCGAAGAAGTCCGACAGGCCGTCCGGTGTCGAAACTGCAGCAGTCGTCTCGCGGTACATCGCCATGACCGCGGCGATCAGCTGCTCTGGCACGTTGTACGCCCGAAGCACCTTGGGGAGCGCGGCCCTGACGACCGAGTCGAAGGCCTTCTTGAAATCAACAAAGATAACAATCAGGATCGACTGGCGTGTCCGCGCCTCCTCGATGACTCGCCGAAGAGCTAGGATCTGCGTCACTGTGCCGCGATGGGGCCGAAACCCGTTCTGCTCCGGTCGCAGATAGGGATCGAGCACGGGCTGCAACCGCGATAACAGTATCCGGTTAAACAGCTTCGCAGCGCAGGACTGAAGGCAGATGCCTCGATGCTCCCCAAGCTTGGTGGTGCCGGGCTTCTTCGGAATTGCGACGATGTGGGCTGTAGTCCATTCGTTGGGCGCACCCTCACCGGAAAGCACGCGGTTCATCACTCTGGCGACGGGCGATGGGCACCTCGTCCGGACCCAGCGCTTTGCCGCCCGGCGACTTCCGAGCGAACCTCACAACGTCGTCTGGGCTGATTGGTCCAACGCTGAAACTCTCCTCCGTCGGCAACGGCGTCTCCGGCGGCAGCGTCAGACTGTCGGGCAGCGGGGGTGGCGGCGCGTTCACGATGGCGGCGAAGAACTCGCGCAGCTCATTTCTGCGCTCATCCGCAGTGTCGCCTGCCAGGTTGAGCTGTAAGCGCCGCTTTCGCCCCGTCAGAGTGTTGATGGCGGACCAGGCCACGCGCCCTCTGGCGTCGGGACCGGCGGCAGAGACAGCCTGAATAACGTCGTCAACAGCGGCCTGTATGGACTGCAGTGGATGCACGCGCTGGAACCTGATCTTAACATCTACCGCGTCAAATAATTTCAAGCTCATCTTACGCTCCGGGAGGGAACAACACCGATTTTTCTCAAACCCAGACCCATCCCGTACGGTCTTCAGGACAGTGTGAAGGAAGAATTGGATCGACTCGTCAGTGAAGGAGTGCTGCGAAAGGTTGATCAGAGTAACTGGGCCACGCCAATTGTTGTTGTACGAAAGCAGAATGGTAAGATCAGGCTCTGCGGTGATTATAAAGTGACTGTTAATAAATCTCTGTGCGATATGATTTCAACTACGCCAAGTATTGAGGATGTGTTAAGCCAACTTGGTGGAGCCAAGGTGTTCTCTGTATTGGATCTGACAAATGCGTACCTTCAGCTTCCCGTGGATGAGGCATCGGCCAGTGTTTTAACTCTGAGTACTCCATTTGGACTGTATGAACCACAGGCACTGGCTTACGGCGTTAAACAGGCACCGGCGATATTCCAAAACTATATGGATAGATTGCTAGCGTCACAGAAGAACGTTGTCAGTTACCAAGACGACATCTTAATTTTTGGTCAAACATAGCAAGAACATGACAAGCAGTTGGAGATTGTTACTCGCATTTTGAGGGAGAATAAGGTAGATGTCAACTATCAGAAAAGCGCCATCAAGTGTAAAAGCGTTAAGTTTCTTGGACTGGATATTTCTGGAGACGGAATCCGGCCAGCAATTGACAAAATGGATGTCATCAGAGGACTCAGTGAACCAACATCTGCCAAAGAGCTTCGATCGTTTCTAGGATTAGCTGAGTTTTATTCCAGATTCATCAGGAACCTATCCACCATAAAAGAGCCACTGGCAAAGCTGACGCGGCACGATGAGGAGTGGCACTGGGGTACGAAAGAGCGTTCTGCCTTCAACGAAATTAAACAGAAGATCATTAACTCTGAAGTAATTAAGCCGTTTAACCCATGTGACGCTTTGACCAGACTAACCACCGACGCATCCCCATATGGTATTGGGGCCGCTCTTGAACAATCCAATGGACCAGTGCTGTTTATCTCTAAAACACTAAGCAAGCCAGAGCGCAACTATGCTCAGATTGAGCGTGAAGCGCTAGCTATCATTTTGGCCGTTAAGCGCCTTCATAAATACCTTTACGGACGCAAGTTCACACTGGTGACAGACCACCATCCATTGAAATTCATATTCGACCCAGCAAAAAGCATCACCAGCCTGGCATCAGCCCGAATCCAGAGATGGGCCATCGCGCTAATGTCCTACAACTACGAAGTGGAGTGTCGCCGTTCCGATGAGATACCTGTGGCCGACGCTAACTACTAAACTAAATCTGCAGGAGGGCTGCAGGCACCTTGACGCTTGAAGCGACATTGTCCCACAACCAGCGACTGGGCATGACTGTCCATTGCGCTGACTCCTGAAGCGCGTTCAGTCACACTAAATACGGTATGCAGGCATAGACACAAACACACGGTGCGCAACGGAATTCCAGTATAGCACCCAGTCACGCACTCACATAGGGTGCACAAGCGGTAGTTCCAGGAATGTACACTCTCTATGCCTTGGGGGGTTGCCCTCATGGGCGTAAATTGCACAACTGGCTCAAAGCCCAACCAATTCGTGCACAAGGCCCCAAATTAATGTGACCCTGCACAAGAAACCGCGCTAGGAAAATAAACGACCTACAACGCGGGGTCGAACCTGGACCAGTGGCACACAAGGCAGACGCGCTAGACCGCCGAGCCACGCGCCCCCCTGTGGCCGACGCTCTATCAAGGTTGAAATCCACTAACGCTGAATCACAGCAGTTCGATGTAAGTTCTGTGCAAGACACCTTATTAGATTTCCCATTGGACAAAGCAAAAGTTCGCCAAGAGTCACTTAAAGAGCCTATACTGCGGAGTGTATTTGCACAAGTGAAATATGGATGGACTGAAAGAGGAAAGACTCAGGCACGTGAATATTCAAGGCTACAAACGGAGTTGTCCATTGAAGGTGGAATCCTGTTTAGAGGAGTCAGAATAGTGGTGCCAACAAAGCTGCGAAGATACGTATTGAGTAAACTTCATGACGGACATCTGGGCGCCGACAAAATGAAATCGATTGCACGAAAATGTGTCTGGTGGCCTTCAATCGAGAAGGATATCGAACTCCAGGCTAAAACTGCATGCAAAAACTGTCAGACGCAAAAGGACCACGCAGCAGGCGGTTGGATTTCATGGCCTCAAGAGACAGAAAAGTGGAGCCGCGTTCATATTGACTTTGCAGGTCCCTTCAACAACGGCAAGTTCTGTCTCGTCATGATTGACGCCTTTAGCAAGTGGGCTGAAGTCCATCAGATGAGCTCAATTACTACAGAGGAAACAATTCTTCGACTCCGTCGCACATTCGCTCAAGAGGGTGTGCCATCTGTTCTTGTCTCGGACAATGGACCACAGCTGGTATCGAAAGAGATGGAAAGCTGGCTTCGAGCGATTGGTTGCAAACATGTGTTAACACCACCTTATCATCCTCGATCAAATGGTATTGCCGAAAGATTCGTTCGAGATTTGAAAAATCATCTCCGTGCAGCTCTGGATCAAAATGACATGCAAGCAAGCATCGACAGGTTCTTGCTTCAGTACAGAAATGCTAAGCATTCGTCTACCGGAAAATCACCAGCTGAACTGATGCGAGGTCACCTGCTGCGCAGTCCAGTCACTCAACTGGCAAGAAAACCAGTGTGGGCCAGAGTTTACAACGATCACAGCAAGAAATGGGCCCCTGGTGTGATAGTCGGATCCGAAGGAAAGGCCATCGTCAAAGTTGAAGGAGAAGATGGTAAAATAATGAGAAAGCACTTCGGACAGACGAAGCCGAGGATTCGAGAAACTGACGAAACTGAAGAGCAGCAGGCCGAGCGGCAGGAGACGGAACCACTAGACGCTACGGAGACCAGTGAGACAGGGACGACACCGGCATTGCAGCCGACAACCTTGAATGGACCCCCTCAACGTCCTCAGCGGCCGAGACGCCTTCCGGACAGACTTAACTACGACCAACTCAGGAGGCCAGCGTGATGTGAAAGAGCATTGAATTGGTGATAAGTAACGATGGCTGAATTTTATAAAAAAAACAAAAGCGTTTTTTGCGTTATTATAATTGTGTGCTAAAAAATAGCGTGTCGTGTATTGTGCTCTTCAAAGCTAAAAGGGGAGGAGTGTTGTCCCCATGTTTTATTATGTAGTGTGTGATTTATTTTGCTATATTTATATCTTGCTCTGCGTCTATGGCACTAAGCCAGCAGATGTATCTGTCCAAGTTTCTCGAGGCTAAAGAGAGAGCCGCGATAAGAGAAAATAAAAGCACCAACAAAGAAGAAGAGCCAAGCGGCAGTGCTAATTTTAATTTAATCTTTATCTCTGACTCAGTTAATTCAGTTGGACCTAACGAGAGGTCTAACAATTACAAAACGGTCAGCCTAAATTTTTAGGTCGAAAAAATCACAAATGAACGAGTGAACTTTACTGTCTGTACTCACCGGAGGAGGCGATCAAGGCCAACACAATTACTAAGAAGATCAGATCTAGAGTGGGCTTCATTTCGGCAAATGGTGTAGCTTTCTGCTCAAATCTACTCCAGCCGCCACAGCTATAGCTGTATTTATAGAAAACAAAGGCTTAAATGAAAAACCATCCAGATAAAACTGGTTCTTGTTTTGTCGATATTTGCTTTGCAAAGCTCAAATGAAGCACAAATGTATTAAAAAATGTGCATCTAAAACCCCGCTTGTTACAAACAAGCTTCATGACTCAACTATGCCTTATAGCTTAATGGATTGAAATGATCAAAACACATTTTTTACTCGGCAGTCACGCAAACACAACCCCATTAGCGTGCATAAAAGCAGGACATTATAGTGATAGGGTGACTTTGTATGTCATATGGAAGTTTGACTGGGTAAGTCTTGCTTGGTCACATCAATGACACTAAGGGTACTCTTAATTATCCCTTACCAACAATACTAAACATAAGTTCAGTGCGTACCTGCGCTTTTATCTGTCTGTCGTTTTAATTAATATAATCATACTCAGACAGGTGGTTTATTGGCGCTGAAAAAACACACAGTGCAAATCATACTTTAAATTGAGGTGAAAATTGGTCTTAATAAGCCACCAAAAACCAGTTATTTGCAGCTTTAGCTTTCGGCTTCTCCTTAGAAATTAATAGAGCTAGCAGAAGCGGCTGCGGTGTAATTGAGTCAGTCTAAACGGTCACACAAGCTTTCAAAATGAAGCCGACTCTGTTCTTGCTAGCCGTTTCGGTCATTATGTTGATCTCCTGCTCTGGTAAGCGCGCATTCCATTGACTATGAAGCTCGGATATGTTTACAATGTTGATAATAGATATCACCTCTTACGTTTATTTATGGGCCAAAAATCAATTGTTTCGAATTATTTCCTAGATGCCTGCAAGCGGGATGGCCAGCGCTGCGGCCGGCTGCGTCCCTGCTGCAGCAGAAACTGTCAAAATGGCATTTGCGCCCGAAGGTGTCTCAGATCAGACGAAAGTTGCGACCGGAACGAAGACTGCTGCTCCGGTTTCTGCTGGCTGTCCAGTAGGTGGGGCGATCGAATCTGCAAGAAGCTTAGCGACTCAACTTGAAAGCTTGAATGCAGGGGTCTTCAATGCAGGACATTTTTTAACCATTTTTTTGTTTTAATTGCTAATTGGCTTAAAACGCGTTTTTACTCCATGTGTTTTTTGGTGGCTGGTTCAGTTGTGTGTCACAGCTTTTTTAGTTTCCGAGTTTTTTAAAAAGTTATGCGGTACTTGTTTATAGTTATTTATAATTATTTTCTGAATTCTCACACCAATCTGGTGCTGTGTGATTATTATTATCATTATTACCATTATTGTCATTAATATTATGAGAATTTATGCCTATATTGCGCAGGCCGATTGTGTGCTGATTTTTATCGACTTTATTTGCAACGATTTTTCTAAATAATAATCTGGGACTTATTATTGTATTTCTATACTTTCTATCCCTTTTTAAATGGATCCCTATACTTCGTGCGATAAGTCTGTGTGATTTAGGATTTTTGGAGCGAATAAATTTTTGAAGTCAGCAGGAAAGGCCTGTGTGCAATTCGTATTTGAGAATCGTCCCTCGTGCACTGCCTTTAATGTTTTTTCTGGACACTTGACATCCTTGACATCCTTGACATAGTGGACGAAGCCTTTGGTTGCAGGGAATTTTGGGGACAACTTGTCTTTGGGTTTCTACTGCAGACTCATGACTCATGAAGACAGAAAGCAGAAAGCGTCTGCTTGTTTTACTGGGTCAAGCTGCTTGGTCTGGCTTGTCTTTAAACGCGTGTAATAAAAGTGCTGCCGCTTTGGAGATTTTCCACTTCTCAAAATACCTGACGGTAGCATGGAAATTCGGGTGTGTTATTAAATAACAAATGTTGCTAGTACAAGCCGAACTTAATGTGAGAACTCATTTATACAATACAAAACTGTCAATAGCGCGTGTAGCAACCACGAGCCTCAACCAGAGCGGAAACTCGGCGTGGCATTCCCAAATTTAGGCGCCGCAAGAAATTCTGAGGTAGCTGCTGCCATGCATTGGTCATCGCCTGGCGTAGCTCCGCAAGATTCTGGGGCGGGGGCATTTGACGCTGGATGGTGCGTTTTATGAAATCCCAAACATGCTCAATAGGATTCATGCTATTTTGACTGAGTGTGCTAAATCATTCATTTTGAACTTCGCGATAACCCTTTACCCACCCCCACTCTCCCACGGTAGCTCTCCTTGCAGTCAGGTGCACATTACGTAATTTGCGGCAGATTTGAGATCAACCGTTCCCCTCGCTCTATGGTGGCGGTTTTTAATGTTGCTGAGTATATTTGGCGAGGCCAGTAATTGTGAAAAGAAGTGGTTGACGGTTTATATTTTTTATATGAGTACATGCAAAGTAGCAGCGAGACCAGGTTGGGCGCGTGGGGAGGTGGTGCCCACATACAGCAAGTGGCCAAGTTATCAATGCCACCCCCCCAGCCAATCAGAACCCCCCGGCTTATCTAGCAGGGGGTTGGTGCTTGCTTGCTAGCCGCGAGGAGGCGTAAGTCGCGTGAGGTAGAAGCTGGCTAGCCTGTAGCAAAAGTGCGGCTGCACTCTTGCCGCGCCGCGTGCCGATGACCGCCGCAATCTTGTATTAACTTCCCCATCAATGAGTCTGGACGTGTAGCTAAGCTGTTCAATGCATTTAATGGAATTCCTTAATAGGCAATACGGCAGTGGCAATTTTCCAAGTTCTGATCTCGGGCCAATTTTATTAGTATATTGTGGAATTGATTTACAGAAAAATTTTTTCGTTCAAACAGACTTGCTCTCCCAGGACCCTTAACTGCTTGAGATTAAACAACCCCCATGCTTCTGCGGAGTAAAGTGTCAAGCTTTTTAATCAGTGCTGATTGCTGAACAAATTTGAAGCAGTTGTTTGAGCTTGATTGAATGGAGGGTTGCGAGTTTTCTGATGAGATATATCGGATTTGCGCAGCTTTTGCTCACCTCGACTGCGTGTGTATATCAGTGTGTTTCATTAGAAGGTTATTTATATCCCTAATACTTCCAATGTGGTACGCTCTCAACAGTCCGTTTCTGGTTTCGATATTGAAGTTGCTGCAGAAAGCTTCAATGTCTTCATTCGTAGTTCCGATGAAACTAGCAGCTTTAAAAGCTTTTTTTAATTGTTTCGTCGATTTCTTCGTTTGATATTGCCTCTTCTGGTGAAACATTAAATTCTGTTTGAGAACCATATTCGAAGCTTTTAGGGCAAGAGTTGAGTAGGCTGTGAGTTTTTTCAGCAATTCCGTCTAATGGACGTTGGTCTCCTCTTTATTGGGAAAAAAAGTCTTTTTTGCCCTTAAAATTCAGAATTTTTGGGATGTTATTCTCTGCCAAGCTGGTCTGTCTGCACTTGATATCACTCGACCGCCAATGTGAAGCTCAAAGACTTACTTTGAAAGACTTACTTACCTTAAAGACCTATTGCAAAAACACACAGTGCAACTCATACTTAGCTTATACTAGCGGGGGGTGAAAACTGGTTTCAATAAACCATCAAGAACCAGTTATTTGCAGTTTCGGCTTTAGGCTTCTCTCTATGTATAAATATAGAGCTGGCAGAGGCCGAGTAAAGCAAAATTCAAACTCAGCGTTCGGTCACAACCAGTCTAACAAGCCACTCGAGCAGTCAGCATGAAGCCGACCCTGATCTTCCTAGCCGTTTTGGTTGCCGTGTTGATCTGCTACTCAGGTGAGCCTGCATTCCACTGACTACATATGAAGCTGGAAAATATTGATAGTTCATAGAGATTGCGTCTTGTTTTATAATCGCCTCAAAACCGATCCTTTCTAATCATTTGCCAGATGCCTGCAAGAAGAATGGAGGTTACTGCCGCCATTCAGGCCAATGCTGCAGCGGAAAATGTCGCGATGACCAGTGCGTCCGCTTCCGCAAGTGTCTTAAAATAGATGAGAGCTGCGACCGGCACGAAGACTGTTGCTCCGGCTTCTGCCGGCGGTACCGTAAGCGGGGCTATCGATTATGCAAGTGGCCTAAAGACTCGAATTGAAATTTGCTACCAGCTGCAAATGCCGGAAACTGTTTTACAATTTTCATTTGTTTTATAAGCTAACTGTCCAATACAGCATTTTTCTTCCTTATGGAGTTTTATGGAGGCTGGTTGCGTCAACCAATATTAAAAAATTATTTTCTTAAAAGTACAAATAAATTATGCTGCTAGAATGTTCGATTTAATACTGAAGAACTCGCGAAAACTAAAAAAAATGGTTCCCTGTCAGACCGTCTCACAATATTTTATTGAAATGGTATTGCGTAATCACCAAACTAAATATCAAAATAATAGAGGAAATTAATTTTAGTATATTTTATTAAGTTCCCTGATGCAGAAGCGATGGCGTCCTATTTCTATCTGGTTGTTAAACAAACAAACTGAATAGACTGCGAGCGACTATTTTGCAGTGCTAAGTTAATTGAAGCGAGCATTTTTGGGCTAGGAGCTCCACCTGCCTTTTAATCACTCAGGTACCGGTAGCTTTTGAAATTTATTGATTGACTCAAAAATGGGGACTAGGGATGGACATCAGCGATCTGTCAACAAACTAACGCTAAAATGGGGGCGGGGCTATAGGATCGGTGGGTTTTTAAGTGTGCCGTACAACAAGGGGGTTGAATGAAATGAAAATTGAACACCAATATTTAAAAGACTATTTCCACCCGTAAAGTACAATTCTTCAAAACACTATCGTTTGTTTGAGCCTTTTTGTGGTCAGTCTGGCAGTTAAGGTCTGTAAAGTTGATGCAGTTAACTATAAGTCGATGGTCTGCCGCCACAAAAGTACGAGTATTCACTTTAAGCAAGTGTTAATTTTTTTATTTAAGATAATAAGATTATGATAATGATAATGAAAAAACGTAATATATGCCCTGTGTTGATTTTTTGCTGATAAGTATAAGAACTGGGATAGGACAGAGAACAGGGCACAATACAAGTATGCACGTTATATAGCATGCAAAAATACGATATTGTGTACAAGTTATTACGGCTGGGTTGAAGATGCAATTAAAAGTTGAATCGGACACAAAATTAAAGTAGAGCTAGATTTGGAGAGTAGGGAAGGTGCCAACCAATCAGAGTGGGGACGGGGTCAGAAAGTAAGCCAGACCCCGAGGCAAAGGGAGAGAGATAGCAAAAAGCGTAAATAAAAACAACCGAAAAGCACAAATTGAGCTGAGGTGTTAACTCCGAGACTCTTGGAGCTCACAAGATGAGTCAGGGTCTTGCACAAGTAGGTGCGAACCTTAAAACGTGTGATCATAACGAAACAGAGCAGGCGTAGTAAAACTAAGCATCGCCCAATGCAAGCATAAGATTTTATTAACAATGAATCGGCATCGATTGGTACAAAGGAACAACGGGCAATGAATTATTATCCGTTTGTTAAAAAACACTTTTAGTAGTATTATAGGCAACTTGACAACTTTTTTGTTGTTCACAGTTTATTCAGTATTTATCAAAGCTGTAAGCTGCATTTAGCACACATGTACTATGCTTTCTCTGTCTATAGCATTGTGGAAATCAATTTCTTGGACGCAAATTTTTTATTTGCAACCAGTTGGCTTGCATTTTTTAACGCTTTTCCAATAACCGTGGAAAAAATCAGCCACTAGTTACACTGTCTTCCCTGGGTGTGGGACTTAAATAAACGCTTCGTCAACAGGGCGAGAGGGTCAATAGTGCATTTATCCGCGGTGGTTATTACGACTGTTTTAAGAGAACCAAATTCCTTTCATACACAACAATATCCACTTTCTACAATACAGTATGCCACCGTGCAGAAATGAAGGAGCTTGGAGCTTTGCAAATGGAACTCGTAAAATGCGCGTGACTTTTAGTTTAAAAAACTGCTTGACAGCTAATGAACGGGTTTTCAGCTCCCTAGTGAGTTTGAAGTGGACATTTTTTCGCTGGTACTTTTTCCCCAAAGGCCCGTCAACAGACAAGCTCCCCCTCGGCACTGGTTGTGGTCCGAGACAGCCAGTCAGATTCAAGCAGCTCATAGCTCACGTCTCAAAACTCTATTGTCGTCAGCAGCCACCCACCCTCTCCGCCTCCCCCGCCTCGAACGCAGGAAGGGAGAGGCTCTCAGTCCGTCAGTCCAAATATAATCAGGAGCACAGGGGCGCGAGTGCGGACAATGTATTGTTGGAAATTCTAAAGCGCGTTCTCTGGCCTGCCAAGCCACGCCCAACTTAGGGAGACCATAGTATCGAAAAACCTGTTCTTAATTTTTAATTAAAATCTAAATTGTCTCGTTTTTTCAACATGACAAAAATTATCGTCATCTAATTGAAGCAAGTCGACATCAGTGATAATTAGATGCCAGTTTCGCTGAAAGCGCAGTTCTTGCTCGGGCTTGTGCTCGCACATGGCTGCCTGCAGATTGGTGAGTCCCGAGTTCGATTTACTTTTCTTATCATAATTTCTTTTGGTGCGAAGATTTTTTGCTGATTACTTATCAAAGAGAAGTTTAGAGATGTGTAGAGAATATTAAGGGTCCCTGTAACAAAAAATTATGGCTCATTACGAGCGTATGGTGTACAAAATTTTACACCAATTAAAAGACTATGATGTACTCCATTTCACAACAATCAGAAGACTATAGGGTATGCACTGTTTCACACCAATCGGTAGGCTGGGGTGTACGCTATTTTACACCAATCAGAACACTAGGGTGTAACACCATTTTAACGCCAAGCTGGTAGAGGGCCTCAGGGGGAGGGGCAGGCAGTGGGGTGCCTTATTTTCCCTGGCTGAACCCTTCTATCAATAGTAGGCTAGTCCAGTACACTCCTAGTGGCCATCCCGAGTCCTAGACTCCTGGTAGCTCTGGCCCCCTACTGGGTTGAATTCTTCGGAACTGATCCAATGCCCGTGTTTACTCGAACACCAATTTACACAATCAGAAGTTTAGGTTGTTACACAATTTTACACCAATCAGAAGGTAGGAAGGGACACCATTTCACACCAATCAGAAGGTAGGAAGTGACACCATTTTACACCAATCAGAAGGTAGGAAGGGACACCATTTCACACCAATCAGAAGGTAGGAAGGGACACCATTTCACACCAATCAGAAGGTAGGAAGTGACACCATTTTACACCAATCAGAAGGTAGGAGGTGACACCATTTCACAACAATCAGAAGGCTAGGATGTGACACCATTTTACACCATTTTAACGCCAAGCTGGTAGAGGGCCACAGGGGGGGGCAGGCAGTTGGAAGGTAGGAAGTGACACCATTATACTCGGACATCAATCAGAAGGCTAGGATCTGACACCATTATACACCAATTAGAAGGTAGTAAGTGACACCATTTTACACCAATCAGAAGTTAGGAAGTGACACCATTATACAACAATCAGAAGGCTAGGATGTGACGCCATTTTACATCAATCGACATAATATTATGTAGACGATATCACCCCAACCGAAATGTTTGCACCCAGCTCAAGCGACATGCATCCAGCCGACAGCTGCAGTTCCCGAGAACTTGCCTGTGGGCAGTTTGATTGCTCGGTACTTAACGGAGCCACCCGCGAGCTTCACGCCGACCATTGGGTACCCGGACGGCACAATTCAGTCACAGTTCGAGTGCTATTTTTTTATCAATCGCACCGGGGTCTACGTGAATCGCACTGTTGACCTTGAGATGCCAGCTTCGTGTGCCGGCGGCAACATCACGGACATGACGGTGGTTCAGCTCACTGTTCAGTGCTCGCCAGGGTCTTCAGCAATTCTTATTGTTCTGTTCTCCCCGGTGAACGAATTTAAGCCATTTTTTCTAACACCAGAGTACTCATTTAGCCTGTCCGAGGTATGTCAAGTTGCACTCACATGCGCCTCCACTAGCGGAGAAAGTGAAGTTTAACTATTATAAATAATTTCTAATTTCAGTCAACTCCTGTGGACACTGTAGTTGTCACACTTAGAGGTCAGGTTGATGACAAAGACGTGCGCGAAGACAAAGACTTTAACTTTGCTATCCAGGTGAGCTGCTCGCAGCAAAAATATAAATGTAAAATTTGTGACGTACTGTTTCTAACAGATTCGATGATAATTTAATCGAATATTCAAATCTTTCAGTCAATAATCGTAAGTAATAATTTTTTTTCTTGAATGTTTCAAGAAATAAACGACTTATTCATCTTATCATACATAGTACGGATAGGGTCTAACGGTGTCTGCCTGTTATTAATGTTTCATTCAGTTTAAACTTTGATTTCTGGTAATAAACTTTTTAATATTTCTGGAATGTGTAGTATTTTCCCACTGCGGGATTCCTATCTTTAACTGTGACATCCTGTCCCTACACTATTTATGAGTTAACAATTAAAACAAATTTACCCACCATTACTATGATAGGCATTTCTATCTGTGTCAAAAACTAACAAACTAAGAATTTTTCTATCCATATTTGTCTAAAATCTTTGCCAATCATCCTGCTAAAGAGCGGAGCCACCAGCTTCTTCACCATGGACAGAGACGGCCGCACATCCGGTACCATTCGAGTGAACAGGACTTTGGACTACGACGCTGGCTCCGAGTATCGGGAATTCCGGCTCAACATATCGGCGACGCCGCTGACAGCCCCGCCCGGTCACGTGGCTTACGCGGTGGTCAAAATTAGCGTCACAGACTTTGACGATTTGAGTCCTCAGTTCACACAGGATACTTATCGATTTTCGTTTGTTGAGAATGTGAGCGCTTGAGCTAGCTTTTTGGGGGGTCTGTACTGAAGCGGGACAGGCATTAGCTAAGCTAGGATCACACGATAGCTAAGCTAGGATCACACACTAACTAAGCTAGGATCACACGATAACTTAGCTAGGATCACACAATAACGAAGCTAGGATCAAACACTAACTAAGCAAGGATCACGCATTTACTAAGCTAGGATCACGCATTTACTAAGCTAGGATCACGCATTTACTAAGCTAGGATCACACAATAACTAAGCTAGGATCACACGATAACTTAGCTAGGATCACACACTAAGCTAGGATCACACACTAACTAAGCTAGGATCACACACTAACTAAGCTAGGATCATGCACTAACTAATCTAGGATCACACACTAACTAAGCTAGGATCACACACCAAGCTAGGATCACGCATTTACTAAGCTAGGATCACACACCAAGCTAGGATCACACAATAACTAAGCTAGGATCACACAATAACTAAGCTAGGATCACACAATAACTAAGCTAGGATCACACAATAACTAAGCTAGGATCACACAATAACTAAGCTAGGATCACGCGATAACTAAGCTAGGATCACACACTAAGCTAGGATCACACACTAACTAAGCTAGGATCACACACTAACTAAGCTAGGATCACACAATAACTAAGCTAGGATCACACACTAACTAAGCTAGGATCACACAATAACTAAGCTAGGATCACACGATAACTTAGCTAGGATCACACACTAAGCTAGGATCACACACTAACTAAGCTAGGATCACACACTAACTAAGCTAGGATCATGCACTAACTAATCTAGGATCACACACTAACTAAGCTAGGATCACACACCAAGCTAGGATCACGCATTTACTAAGCTAGGATCACACACCAAGCTAGGATCACACAATAACTAAGCTAGGATCACACAATAACTAAGCTAGGATCACACAATAACTAAGCTAGGATCACACAATAACTAAGCTAGGATCACACAATAACTAAGCTAGGATCACACAATAACTAAGCTAGGATCACGCGATAACTAAGCTAGGATCACACAATAACTTAGCTAGGATCACACAATAACTAAGCTAGGATCACACAATAACTAAGCTAGGATCACACAATAACTAAGCTAGGATCACACACCAAGCTAGGATCACACGATAACTTAGCTAGGATCACACAATAACTTAGCTAGGATCACACAATAACTAAGCTAGGATCACACAATAACTAAGCTAGGATCACACAATAACTAAGCTAGGATCACACACCAAGCTAGGATCACACGATAACTTAGCTAGGATCACACGATAACTTAGCTAGGATCACACAATAACTAAGCTAGGATCACACAATAACTAAGCTAGGATCACACAATAACTAAGCTAGTAACTAAGCTAGGATCACACAATAACTAAGCTAGGATCACACACCAAGCTAGGATCACACGATAACTTAGCTAGGATCACACGATAACTTAGCTAGGATCACACAATAACTAAGCTAGGATCACACAATAACTAAGCTAGGATCACACAATAACTAAGCTAGAATCACACGATAACTAAGCTAGGATCACACAATAACTTAGCTAGGATCACACAATAACTAAGCTAGGATCACACGATAACTTAGCTAGGATCACACGATAACTAAGCTAGGATCACACGATAACTAAGCTAGGATCACACGATAACTAAGCTAGGATCACACGATAACTTAGCTAGGATCACACGATAACTAAGCTAGGATCACACAATAACTAAGCTAGAATCACACGATAACTAAGCTAGAATCACACGATAACTAAGCTAGGATCACACAATAACTAAGCTAGGATCACACGATAACTAAGCTAGGATCACACGATAACTTAGCTAGGATCACACGATAACTAAGCTAGGATCACACAATAACTAAGCTAGGATCACACAATAACTAAGCTAGGATCACACAATAACTAAGCTAGGATCACACAATAACTAAGCTAGGATCACGCGATAACTAAGCTAGAATCACACGATAACTAAGCTAGGATCACACAATAACTAAGCTAGGATCACACAATAACTAAGCTAGGATCACACAATAACTAAGCTAGGATCACACAATAACTAAGCTAGGATCACACAATAACTAAGCTAGGATCACACAATAACTAAGCTAGGATCACACAATAACTAAGCTAGGATCACGCGATAACTAAGCTAGGATCACACGATAACTAAGCTAGGATCACACAATAACTAAGCTAGAATCACACGATAACTAAGCTAGGATCACACAATAACTAAGCTAGGATCACACAATAACTAAGCTAGGATCACACAATAACTAAGCTAGGATCACACACCAAGCTAGGATCACACGATAACTAAGCTAGGATCACACAATAACTAAGCTAGGATCACACAATAACTAAGCTAGGATCACACAATAACTAAGCTAGGATCACACAATAACTAAGCTAGGATCACACAATAACTAAGCTAGGATCACACGATAACTAAGCTAGGATCACACAATAACTAAGCTAGGATCACACAATAACTAAGCTAGGATCACACATAACTAAGCTAGGATCACACGAATAACTAAGCTAGGATCACACAATAACTAAGCTAGGATCACACAATAACTAAGCTAGGATCACACAATAACTAAGCTAGGATCACACAATAACTAAGCTAGGATCACGCGATAACTAAGCTAGGATCACACAATAACTTAGCTAGGATCACACAATAACTAAGCTAGGATCACACAATAACTAAGCTAGGATCACACAATAACTAAGCTAGGATCACACAATAACTAAGCTAGGATCACACGATAACTAAGCTAGGATCACACGATAACTAAGCTAGGATCACACAATAACTAAGCTAGGATCACACGAATAACTAAGCTAGGATCACACGATAACTAAGCTAGGATCACACAATAACTAAGCTAGGATCACACAATAACTAAGCTAGGATCACACGATAACTAAGCTAGGATCACACAATAACTAAGCTAGGATCACACGATAACTAAGCTAGGATCACACGATAACTTAGCTAGGATCACACAATAACTAAGCTAGGATCACACAATAACTAAGCTAGGATCACACGATAACTAAGCTAGGATCACACAATAACTAAGCTAGGATCACACAATAACTAAGCTAGGATCACACAATAACTAAGCTAGGATCACACAATAACTAAGCTAGGATCACACGATAACTAAGCTAGGATCACACAATAACTAAGCTAGGATCACACGATAACTAAGCTAGGATCACACGATAACTAAGCTAGGATCACACGATAACTAAGCTAGGATCACACAATAACTAAGCTAGGATCACACAATAACTAAGCTAGGATCACACAATAACTAAGCTAGGATCACACGATAACTTAGCTAGGATCACACGATAACTAAGCTAGGATCACACGATAACTAAGCTAGGATCACACGAATAACTTAGCTAGGATCACACGATAACTAATCTGAATGATAGCGAAATCAATAAAGAAACAACCAACCCGCACATCCGCAATACTTCAGGACATCAGTATCATCAACCGGTCCCTGGACACAACACCAAAATTCTTGGCCAGAGACATGGATTTTGGCATTAATCAAATCGTGCGATACAAAATTCAGTCGGGTATGACACATTTTTCTTTATTGTACATTTAATTTACTGTAATATTAGTAACAAGGTTCTCTGAAGACCCGTTTTGTTAATCAGGTAATGCTAAATTAGTTAATTTTCAAACATTTATCAATTTTTCAATCAAATTTTCAAATTTTCAAATGTTAAAAAACTTTATATTAAAATACAAAGGGATGGGCGATTATTTTGAGTTGTTTTCTCCCTGCAGTGCATTTACAAATACCGTCTATTTGTACAATTTTCATTCTTGCCCAGCCGGCAGTCCAGCAAGCCTTGGCCAGCTAAGTAAGACTCAGTTTTCTGCGTCAAAATTCATCTTTTCAATTGCTGGTGACAGGAAGCGTTGATGGTATTATAGAAGTAGTCAGCAAGCCTCTTCTTTTTGATTATTATCTTTCTTTCATGGCAATAACTAAATCTTACCGTCAAATTTTGCTGCCTTTTCTATCTGAAGCTGAAATGATTGACGGCTGTCTGAGATTTTCAAGCTTGCTTAGGGTAGGGTTGGTACTTAGATTGTTTAGCCAAAATGAATCATTCAATGAAGCAGCCTTTAATAATATACAATAAGATATCAAATATGCTTTATAATAGTATTTAATTATTAACTTCTTGTGTACTTCTAAAGTAGGTAGCTTTGGATGACGTAACTTTATTAGTTAACAGTAGCTTATCAGTAGTTAGCAAAATTTGATATGCGGATTAAATTTCAGAAATGGATATGAATGCACTTTAGTAGCCTCTCTCACTTCAGGCGCCAGTGTTTCGGGCCAACCATTCCTAGAAATCGACGAAGTGACGGGCCAGTTCAGAGTGATTCGAATTATTGATAGGGAGACACTCAGCTCCAATGAGATTCTGCTGCAAGTCAAGGTGAGACTGCGTTTTACTGGCCATTTGTAACAGTCTGTAAGTTGTAACTAGTGCTTATTTCCTTTGTCTAAAGGTCTGTAGATTCTTTCCATTAGCCTGTCAGTTCTGTCTTTAAGCTTGGTGAATGACGTCCATTTATTAAGTTGTATATTCTACTAGCGTATTTATAGCGTTTTTATCATTCTGTCTAAAAGTCTGTCAGTTCTGTATTGGAGCCTGTCAGTTCTATTTTTGAGCTTGTCAGTTCTGTATTTGAGCTTGTCAGTTCTGTATTTGAGCCTGTCAGTCCTGTATTTGAGCCTGTCGTTATGTATTGGAGCTTGTCAGTTCTGCATTTGGGCCTGTTATTCTGTATTTGAAGCTGGCAGTTCTGTATTTGAGCTTCTCAGTGGTGAGTTTTTTGCCTGTCAGTTTTTACACGGGTTTGTCAACAGTGTCTAAGGGTATTAATTCCGTTTGATGAGCTGTCAGTTTCTTGCATTCAAATTCTTTCAATTAGTTTTGTAGGCCGCTAAATTTAGCAACTGGCCAGAAAACTTTCACTAAGCAAAAGAAGACACAAAAAAGTTCTCAGATTTCTGGATGGGGCCGGTATTTACACGGCCACTGTGGACTCTTGAGCAGGCAGAAGAGAGGCTGAAGTGAGAAATGAAACAATTGGAAAGCTGAAACCCCGTGCTCTCAATCTCTGAGGATAGACAGAATACGTTCAGATGAACTAAAAGCGTGGGCCAAAGTGCCAGAGAGCAAGGACCATTTAGCTAAGTGGGGGTTTTTGCCTCCGACACTGTCACCCTACGTGACATTATTGTCTGACAGAATAAACTGAGCGGACAATGAGAAGTGGCAGTAATTGGAAAACAAAAGCTTTTGTGTCAATAAAAAATCTAATTAAGTTGTGAGAAGTGTTAATAAATATTTGGCCGGCTGATTAAATTGAGCCAATGCTAAGTTCTGGTCGATGCTATAGCTAACGTGGGACTTTTCTCCTCTTAAACAATCGGAACTCTCCTCACCTGGAAGAAATTTAGCTATCTTTTGTCGCTAAGCTGCTGAAAATATCACAAATTGAATCAAATGTTTCTAAGAAAACTAATGTACTTTGTGCGCCTCCATTCCAGGCCTACCAAACTGACAAACCGGACACGCGCATCGCCCTGGCCACGGTGATAGTCACGGTGCTGGATAAGAACGACAACAGGCCGACAATATCGCCAACAGCATTGAATACCAGCATCGCCGAAAATTCCGCGGCTGGCACCTACGTGACTAGGCTGGGGGCTAGCGACCTGGATATGGTGAGAAGCTGCAATCCTAGCCTGAGACAATTTAATCTAGGTACAGATCTATCTTGAATCAATTGAATTCAAGTGCAGATCTAGCCATAGATAAAAAATTCTGGTGCAGATCTACCCATAGACAAATAAATTCAGTTGTAGATCTAGCCATAGACAAAGAAATTCAAGTGCAGATCTAGTCATAGACAAAAAAAATTCTGGTGCAGATTTAGCCATAGACAAATAAATTCAGTTGCAGATCTAGCCATAGACAAATAAATTCAAGTGCAGATCTAGTCATAGACAAAAAAAATTCTGGTGCAGATTTAGCCATAGACAAATAAATTCAGTTGCAGATCTAACCATAGACAAATAAATTCAGTTGCTGATCTAGCCATAGACAAAAAAATCCTAGTTGAGATCTAGCAAAAATGTGGCGACCTAGCAGCATGTGATAAAACGGGTGAATATGTTGCATCTAGCCACTGTCCCATAATTAAGAGATTGAGGTGCAAATCTAACCACACTAAATTTTTCACCATCCTCAGAATTCCACAGTCGAATTTGTTTTAATTGACGCTACTGGCGCATTTCAAATTGACGCCGGCTCCGGCGTGGTGACAGTTCGCAATTCGAGCCTGCTTGACAGGGAGGCCGTGCCCAGTTTCAGCTTCATGGTGAGCAGTGTTTGACATAAACAGGTCTGGCATGCATACCATGGCTCCAAATAGCACCAAAGAAATTTGGAATCGCTTCTTTTTATTCATCCGAAAGTTTTGTACTTTCACAGCGGATATAGCGCGAGCAGGCTTAGGTTTGCTGGACGGCGAGGGAAGGAGAACGTGGGGGGATGTTTGCTTAACTGGCAGGGTCTTCTCTGTTTATTCTCCGCATTGTTTGCCAGCTCAATGGTGGGAGAAATCGAGACTGAACTTTGGAAATCGCAAAGCAGCAGGGCGGCTTGAGTAGGCCCGGAGGAGGCGCGGGAATTGAGCGACTGGTTGCTATAGGAGACGTATTTTGAATTTACATTCGGGTAGAGCAGAGGAAGGGATTTTTCTCTAGTTGTCCAGGCGTGTCATGTCCGCAAATTTTGGGATGGACAGAAAAAAACTGGGAAGATCAAGGTGTGGGAAGAAACGGATTGGCTCTTCAATACATTTTTTGCAGGACATTGTATGCTAATTATCAATTAAAGTCTCTAAAATTTTATCCTAAAAAGACAGAAAAGAAAGAAAATCATTCATCAACCACTAGCTTCATATTTCACAGAGCCTGTACATTCAGCCAGCTGTGAGGCGCCATCTGAGGGCTGTGTACAGCTGCTCAGTTCTGCTCAGTTCAGGGCTGGAGGGGCCGCAACACCCAATCCTAAATTTTCCCAGCTCAAACTGGTACCCGATCTCAGCTGGGTGGACTGAAGCAATGCGGGATTAAGTGTCTTGCATAAGGGCACAAATCGTCTGCCAGAGCCGGGGCTCGAACCCACGACCTTCCGATCATGAAGCAGATGCCCTAGCCACCAGGCTACAACTCTTCGTTTTGTCCACGCGGGCTGCATCTGAAAGCCAGCCACATGAAAATGACACATAATACAAAATGTTTGTACTATTTCATAATTCAGCCATTAAGAAATTTAAAGGAAATATACATAATTTTATAGGCTGTGTCAAAGATAGAATTAGCCAACGCAACGCCATCAACCAAGGTCATTAAGTGCACTTTTAACTGCAGCAGAAAGAATTAATTAACGAAAAAATACCCTTAAAGTTTATTTATTAAATGCCTACTCCAACTCAACTTAGTTGATTGACAAGCCCAGCGGCTAAACCCGCCTCCTGTCCTGTAGCGCCTCACTGAATGGCGCATTGGTGTCAAATAGACTTTGCCCCAGTTTTGCGGTCTCGTCATTTTGTCATTGGAGGCCAGCCTGGGGATACGGGAAGGAAAGTTGCAGCAGAAAAAACACATAATTATTGGGGAAAAACACTCATTGCTGTTAGCCAATTGAATGTCAATCAAACGGGGTCAGGTTTGGATATTATACCCACTCCAGAGCGGCGAATGGGTAAATGTTGGCCTCGTAACACTTGGCCCAGTCTTCTGGTTACACTAGGTTGTCAAGGGTAACTTTCTCCATTCAATTTTGCAGGGCCTCATTTGCTCTGCTTACATAGCTGGCCCAGCAACTAACTAATCACAAGAGCAAAGAATAGCAACGGCTGAAATGGGAATTTTTGTGAGTCGCTTACTCCGGCACACAAGGGAAGGGGAGCCTAAAGTAGGATGGGGTTAGTTTTCAACTAGTTCCGTCTCCTTGGCAACGGAAATAAAGATTTTAGACTGGCATTTTTGAAGTCGCAAATTGTCGTGTGCGACAAGCACCGCACAACAACGCACCAAAGCGGATCCCTATTAGTTTTCCCCTTGGTGGAACGCAACCCAGATCACTGTGAAACTATACTAACGTTCAAATCCCTTGTTTCCCATCCTCTGTCAGTTGGTTGGCTTGTTCTATCGTTGAAATAATCAATCAACCCATTTTCGGCATCATATTATTGAAAACACGACTACCATTGGAAGGCAATGGCCAAACGTGACTCATCGCTTGCTATTCTAAAAAAACTTGTGCGCTCGTCACATGCGTAATCCCATTAAGAAGGACCAACAACCTTGAGATCCACCCAAAACTCTTTCTAAATCCCATAGAAATTTGGGAAATCTTACACCGCGCCGGAATGCACAGATTGTCCGGGCCAAAGTTTTATTGCAGCAACATAACGTCAACGGCTAACAACACGGGCAAGCTGTTTCCCCCCGTTTCCCCCCGCTCAGCCCTCCGCACCCTTGATTCCCGAGCTAAGCTACTTGCATGCCTTGGCGATCCCAAGGCCACACGCGTAGCTGAAGTCATGCATAATGCATTCTAGATTAAGGAAGAATGGCCAATCTTGGGGGCAGTGTGTGTGTGTGTGTGTGTGTGTGTGAGGAACTCAGTCAGCTTAGTTCTGGTTTTTCTAGCTACTCAAATCCTTGCTTACAAGCGGTGAGCCAACCTAACTGTGTACGCGCGTAATGCTTAGAATCTCTAAATTTACTAACAATACAGCTTGACGCTGTCTGTGTTTTGGGCGTGGCGTCTGCCGTCTCGACGATTATCAATGAGCATGATGATGAGTCAGTCGGATTTATGGCCAGAATCTTTCAATGCTTTTCCAAAATCCATATTCCAGGTGTTCGCCAGGGAGATGTACACTGCCGAGCAATACCAGAGCGACAATGCCACGGTGCTGGTGACGCTGGCCGATGTCAATGACAACAGTCCGCTGTTCGGTGCGGCTCAGTACAACTTCAACGTGTCTGAAGCGGCACCGTTGGGTACCCTGATTGGTCAGGTGAGCGACTCGTGCCAGTTGGAAGTTGTCGGCGATTCATTGAAATAGTACACTAGAATTTGCGGTTCAATTACTCATCAATAAGTTCTCATAAAATCTGCCGACCGAAGAAGTTAGGGGACGGGGTGAAGCTAAAAGTACACGGGGTGAGCCGGCAGAGGAAGTGACTTATGAAAAGAGAGAGACAGAGATGTGGGAAGCAAAAAGCCAGCTCACCCATCGCGCTGTCAAATAATGGTAGCAGGATGCCCAAGACCCAAAGTCGTCCCTGAATTTCTTTGGCGTTAAAGTGGCCCCCAGCGTGGCTTTGCCGGGAAAGAGGCAAGACTGCATAGCAACCAGGAGGGATGCGAAGGAAGAATAGCTGAGAAGAACACCCACTCAAGGCGGAGACGGCGATAAAGAGAGTGGCTAAGCAGCTAGCAAGCCTTCCTCATCACTATTTTTGTAACTATAATACAAGAATTTGACAAATGAGTGGGGCTTCCACAATAGAAATTTAATGGATTTTACGAGCGTACATTCCTTTTACTGGTTAGGATCTTTAAAGTGTACTTTTCTAACGCTTTAGTAAACAATGAAATGATTTATAACGAGATAGAATAAATTGATGTTGGTTCAAAAACAAAGGTGAGTGTTGAAATAAGAAGGGTGTTTGAGTTAGGTGGGTGTTGGAGTGAGGTGGGTGTTGGGGTGAGGTCGATTTTGGAGTGAGGTGGGTGTTGGGGTGAGGTGGGTGTTGGAGTGAGGTGGGTGTTGGAGTGAGGTGGGTGTTGGAGTAAGGTGGGTGTTGGAGTGAGGTGTGTTGGAGTGAGGTGGGTGTTGGAGTGAGGTGAGTGTTGGAGTGAGGTGGGTGTTGGGTTAGGTGGGTGTTGGGGTGAGGTGATTGCTAGAATATGGATGGACGGCAGAGTAAAATTTTTGCTGCGTGGCTGTATCTTATCAACAATAAGCATGGTGATTCTTGCCACAGTAAAAAACATACGCCGTCACATTTGATTTTTCGGACAAATCCCTATCCACTTTGCTTCAGGTGAACGCAACAGACAGGGACGCCGGGCTCAACGGTGTAATAAAGTTCAGCTTGACACACGCGTCGGGAAATGGCCTAACAGTCATGAGCCTCGATCCCAACACGGGGGTGCTGAGTCTCACGGCGAACTTGTCCGCCGCCAATCCCGCCTTCGTGGCATCCTACCAGCTGGTGGTCACGGCTACTGATCAGGCTGTCAAGATCGAAGATCGTCGCGTGAATTCGGTGATCGTCCAGGTGACGATTGTCAGTTCGCGAAGCTGGCCGCCAGTTTTCACCAGGCCACTATTCGCTGTCAATGTTACCGAGGCGTCCCCAGTTGGAACAGAAGTTGCCCGGCTGACGGTAAGAATGGAAATTAGCGACATGAGGGTGGTTGGATGAGGGGGGCTGGAATGAGAGGAATCTGAAAGCAAGATAGTCCGTGTGTGCAATGTTCTTGCCCAACTTCCCATTCTTTCATTCCCGTGTAACATCTGCAGAATGCACACACAGTTTCTACAGCGAATATTTATTGCAGTTGTTTCACCGTTTTTTATGCGCAGGCTACTGACCGTGATCCGGACACAGTGCTCACCTACTCGCTTCTTGCCGGGTCTGGCGGCGACAAGTTCCTGGTTGTGTCCTCGGGAAATGAGTAAGACGTGGTTTTACCTGCACTTTGGCACTGGCAACGATAAAATTAAATTGCAATTATTCAAATTCAATTTCAGAGGCTTAGTCCGAGTGGCCGCACCTTTGGACCGGGAGACAGTGGGCTTCTACAATATGACTGCCACGGTTTCAGATGGAGCAATGGTAAGTTAATTTTTTGGTTGCTTTCCAGTAAAAATAGGATACTCGGTTGGATTTAACTGTAATGCTAAGCTTGGACTGTAATGCTTAAGCTTGGACTGTAATGTAAAGCTTGGAATGTAATGTAAAGAGATGATGATTAGTTGAAAGCGAGATAACAAACCAAGCACGCGCACTAAAGCAATTTAACCAATTTGTTGACGCTCTGTTTGTATTGCCGCAGACGGGCACAGCGCAGGTGGAAATCCGCCTGCTAGACTTCAATGACAACGCGCCAAGATTCAATTCGACTAGCGGCGGCGGCTTCAATTTCACCGTGTTGGAGAACCTGCCAGCGGGGGCGCCGGTCGGCAAGGTGACCGCATTCGATGCGGATGAGGCGAATTCGGCCAACTCGGCGCTGACCTACTCGCTACTCGGCAACCAGGCCGCCGCCTTCTTCAGCATCAACGCCAGCAGCGGGGAAATCGTCACTAAAGTGACCATCGACCGAGAGCAGACGGCCGCATTCAGCTTCCCGGTGCTAGCCAGCGACGAAGGCACGCCGAGACTGTCTAGCACCGCCGACATCTTCGTCCAGGTGTTAGACGTCAATGACAATGCGCCCGAGTTCGATTCGAGCGTGACTAGCTCGGTAGCGCTGCCGGAGAATAGTCGTTACGTAGACTTTCTACAACTGAAGGTCCGTGAGATTCCGTATCAATCCTAAAAATCCTTACCTCATTAATTGGGTTCTAGAATGGGCTATTGTCAGGAGAGGGGAGAGAGAGGGAAATACTCGTACAGGGAGAGAGCATGGAGTGCCAAGAGTGCCAAGCAAACTCAATCAAATGATGAATCAAACGAAATCGTCAACTCTTGCAGTTCATCGACCCGGACCTCGAGCCGAACCGGGAGAGCCGCTTCGGCCTGCTGGCACCGAGCGACCTCTCCGGCGCTTTCGTTGTGAACTCGAGCACCGGTTTTCTGTCCAGCACAGTGGCACTCACCCGGTCTTTGTTCAGAAACAATACCCGGCACAATCTGTCGGTGCTGGTGTACAATGTCCAGCCCCTGGTCGGTCCAGCTGCATCCGAATCCGTGAACCGAACTCGCGTCATCACGGTCACCCTGCTAGATACGAACGACAATCGTCCAGTCTTTGTTCAGAGCCTGTTTGAGGCGACTGTACCCGAGAATTGGGCGATCGGGCCAGAGTTGGTTAAAGTGACGGCCAACGACAAAGACTCGACTGTCCCGTACTCCACTATTGTTTACAATATAACTGGCGGGAATGGGCTAGGCAAGTTCCGGTTGGATTCGAATACTGGGTCGCTCAGTCTGCGTCAGGGGCTCAACTTCGATACGCCGGACTTCAATACTAACTTCTCCATTCAGGTAAGCATTAGAGACTAACTATTTCTTGGGATTCATGAAGATGATGAAGATGTGAGGGCTAGGGAGGCACTTATTGCTTAAGTGTCTGAGGTTCTCAACTTCGAGAAACTTCCGTGAGGCTTCCGATCCTTAGATACAAGTTTAGGCTTGAGGTTCTTGTAGTGGAATGCGGGGCTTCGGAACCTTAGATACAAGTTTAGGCTTGAGGTTCTCGAGATGGAATACGGCCAGTTCTAGTTTCTAGATGGAAAGTTCTAGTTGTACTGTAACATTTCAGATAGTTAAAACAAAGATATTTCTATGAGCAATGTGAAAACTATTCCACATACAAAGCCGTTTAAGTCTCAAAGCTGTTACAAGTCGTAATGTTTGCACAGCCAATCCTCAGCAGCACTCCTAGATTTTAGTTACTTCCTTATTATAGAGTAAGGTAGCTAGCAGGCGAGACATGAATGCTCGCGAGGACAAGAAGTGGAGAATTTTTGCACTTAGCTACTGCAGCTAGAAGGGCGAACACGTCGCTTTGTTGCACTTGCTTGAGAATTGGATGCATACAAGCGCTTAGGAGTGCATTTACGCTCGAAGAGGCAGAATCCTTCGCGATGCCACCAAAGCAATAAAAAAGTAGGACTGCCAGACCAAATAAACTTACCGCACAGCCAGTGGTGTGACATCTGGCTCAACTTTTGGCAAAGGAAATATTGCTGAGAAGGCGAGGACTGCCGGAGGAAAGTTTTGAAGAGTTGTCAAAGGACTCTCCTGGGTTTTGGTGTTTTAGTTTACTAGGGCGTCAGCTGGTCAGAGGGAGCAGGAAAACAACAGAATTTTCTCGCTCCAGCACAATAAGCTTGCGCTAAGACTGCTTAGTTTAAAAAAAACACAAACTTTATTGACTGCGGCTCTTAACAATGGCGAAAAAGTAGAGCGAGAGCGCTGTGTGGTTATGGTGATTCGTTTGCTTGTGCTTCACAAGCATCTGGATATTCACACCAGGAACATGCGCTAGCAACACTGCCGCCAGCCCCCAGAACAGAGTTAGCAGCTGGGAGAAAAACAACTTGAAACAGGAATAACTTTTGGGGGCAAGTTACTCGGCGGCCTAGCACGTCTGTCTTGTGTGCCACTGGTTCAGGTTGAGTCGGCGCAATGGACAGTCATGCACCGTCGCTGGTTGTGGGACGATGTCGCTTCAAGCGTCAAGGTGCCTACAGCCTCCCTGCAGATTTAACTTTTAACAGGAATAACTTTAAGCGGAATCAAATTGAAACTTAACTGAAAGCCATCTTTCGAGCGTATAAAAATACAGAAACTGAAAAACATCTGAAACTCATCTGAAACCCACCTGAAACCCAAGTGAAACCCACCTGAAACCTATCTCAAACTTAACTGAAGCTAATTTTACATAGTTTAACACCCAATTGAAAACCCTAAAAAACCCATGTGAAGGCAAAATTAAAAAACTAATTAGTAGAGAAAAGCCTATTCTCCAAGTCCCCCCGCTATTCCCGGTTTCCAGGTGATGGCGTACAACCCGGTGCCGGATCCGACTACTGGTGCAGTACTGAACGACACTGCGCAAGTTCTTATCACCGTCACGGATGTGAACGACAATGAGCCCGTGTTTGCACAGGGTAATTCTCATTCAGGAGTTGAATGCTACCCCGATTTGTGTTACAGAAATAAATAAAAATTGCTTGCTATTAACTTTGCGTGCGAAATTATTAAGGATAACACGATTTTCGTCTTAGGTTCCTAAGACAGGAATTCGCACCAAAGGTCAAAGTACTACGAATTTTCAGCAAGTATTAAAACACATGTTTAAAGGCTCAAAAAAACTCAGCAGCAGCAATTTTACAACTTAATGGGCTGCGAAAAAACATGAATAGTAGGCAATTTTAGACAGACAGAAAAGCACTCAGAAAGAGAGACAGACAGGCAGACAGACAAGAAGACAGACAGACAGATACAGACAGACAGACAGACAGACAGACAGACAGCAGACAGAAAGACAGACAGACAGACAGACACACAGACAGACAGACAGGCAGACGGACAGACAGAGACAGACAGACAGACAGACAGACAGACAGACAGACAGACAGACAGACAGACAGACAGACAGACAGACAGACAGACAGACAGCAGACAGACAGACAGACACAGACAGACAGACACAGACAGAGACGGACCAACCGATTCGCCAACCCGTAGCCGCTTACGAGTTCGAAATCAACGAGACGCTGCCAGTCGGCACGTCAATCGGCTCGGCAATCCGCGCCAGTGACAATGACTCATCCTCGGACGCCGCCTTCATAGCCTACGAGCTGCGGCCCGCAGTCGGGCTGCCCTTCAACGTGTCGGTCTCTGGCGTCCTGCAGCTGGCCGCCCCAGTCAGTCGAGACGACGGCGGGCCGGCTGCCTATTCCTTCCAGATCGCCGCTGTCAACAGGCGAGCCAGTCCGCAACTGTCCGGCGTCGCCAGCGTCTCCGTGCGCATCCTCGGCGTCAACAACAATCCGCCGCTGTTTGGCAGCGGAGCCGGAGGCTACAATTTCAGCGTGGCGGAGAACCAGCGGGCGGGCAGCACGGTCGGCGCAGTGACGGCCACGGATCGGGACGGGGATTCGCTGGAGTACACGGTGCTGGGCACGGGTGAGATTTTTGCAAATCGAATCCGGATTCGGTCCTATGCAAATTTTTTTCGCATAGAGAATAGCGAAAAATTCGCACTACTCTACTTATCCGGCTTTAAGTAGCCAAGTAAGGCAAGTTTAAGCTATTAAAAAATCGTTCCCCACTCAGATTTATTCTCCGTGCAAGCGGGCGGTCTGTTGGTCACGCAAACGATCATCGACCGTGAGCGTCTGGTGGCGAATCCCGTTGCTTTCGTTGTCCAAGCCTTCGACGGCCTGCACAGGACCAATGCCAGCGTGCTGGTGGACGTCTCAGATGTCAACGACAATGCGCCGAAATTTTCTCCGGCAGGTGCGGAGCTCGCTGTCAGCGTTTTGGAGGCGGCGCCGAACGGTAGCTTGGTGACCATGGTGAAGACCTGGGGCTGGATTTTTATCTAGGGAGTCTGTCTGCGTGTGAGAGTCTGTTTGTGTGTGTCTGTCTGTCTGTCTGCCTGTCTGTGTGTGTTTCCGTCTGTGTCTGTCTGTCTGTCTGTCTGCGTGTGAGAGTCTGTTTGTGTGTGTCTGTCTGCCTGTCTGCCTGTCTGTCTGTCTGTGTCTGCGTGTCTGTGTGTGTGTCTGTCTGTCTGCCTATTTAATTTAAACGCCACCCCTCTCCCAGGTGAACGTCACTGACGCCGACTCCGGCCAGAACGCAAACGTGACATTCGCCTTCCTGGGCAGCGGAAACTCTCCGGCGTTTTCTATCGACGCCTTGTCAGGCCGAGTCACCGTTGCTAACAGTCGCGAATTGGACTATCAGAAGCAGCCGGAGCACAGTTTGATCGTGTCGGCGGCGGACGGCGGCTCGCCGTCTCTGACCAGCTTCCAGACTCTGCGAGTCCGAATTATCGACACTAACGACAAGCCGGTGACGTTCAGCCCCAGCGCCTACTCGGCCACCGTGATGGAGAATCAGCGGCCTCCCCAGCTTGCTGTCCGGGTGTTCGCCAGCGACGCGGACACGGTGCCGGCCGGCGGGTTCAACTTCAGCCTGGCCGATTCGGCTGCCGACGCCGCCACGTTCTACCTGACGGACTTCGAGAATACCAAGTCGGCCAGTCTGATGGTCCGGGCGACGCTGGACAGGGAGAATCGCAGCTTCTACTCGGTCCGACTGAACGTAACTGACGGCAGATTCTTTGACACCGCCGTCGTCAATGTCACCGTCGGCGACGTCAACGACAATGAGCCAACGTTCTCCGCCTCCGACTACGCGTTTTTCGCTGACGAACTCGCGCCAGCAGGCGCCGTCATTGGCCGCGTCGCAGCCGTCGACTCCGACGCTGGTGCGAACGCGCAGCTTGTCTACTTCCTCGCCGGCGGAGAAGAGAACTTCCGGTTGGACTTCCGCAACGGCGAGCTGAGCCTGGCGGCGGCCGGACTCAACGCCAGCTTGAAATCCGTTTACCGGATGGCGGTGACAGCACGTGACCAGGGCTCGCCGTCGCTCTCCGCCTCCGCCAACGTCACTGTCTACGTCAACGCCACCAACAGGTTCGCGCCCGTCTTCGGCCCGGCCGTGTACAACGTCGTCGTAAACGAGACTGCTGCAGTGGGCGTTGTCATAGCAACAGTGGTTGCTACTGACGCCGACTATCCGTCGGTGAACGGGCGGCTGACCTTCAGCCTGGCGCCGCCCGCCGATGCTCATTTTGAAATCGACTCTTCTAGCGGGGCGATTCGATTGAAATCGGCTCTAGATTACGAGACAACTCAGTCGCATCAGCTGGTTGTCATGGCAACAGACGGTGGAGCGATGCCGCGATCGGCCACCGCCCAGGTGTTCGTATCAGTGCTGAACGCTGACGACACGGCGCCCCGGTTCGCGCCGACCGACTACAGCTTTCTGGCGCCGGAAAACAGCACGGCCGGATGGCGCCTGGGCTTCGCGACTGCACTGGATCCCGACTTCCCTGGCGCCAGGCCGCAGCCGATCTCCTACTCGGTGCTGCCCAATGCCAGCTTCATCCAGATCAATTCCACAACCGGCCAGATGAGCCTGGCGTCCGGCCCGACTCTCCCAGTTGGTAACTATTCGGCTACGATTGTCGCCACCGACGCCGCTCGTCAAACAGCCTCGGCGCCGGTGCTGCTGAGAATCCTGCCGGCCGCATTTTACTACGCCAAGGTGCCCTCGCTGCCGGCATCTCCGCTGACTGTCCCGGCTGTGCTGGAGAATCAGACCGACTGGCTGAATGTGGCCAATGTCGATGCCAGCATCAACGGCGGCGCACCCGATTCCGGGGTTTTTTATCGCTTGGCTGCCGGCGGCGACAAATTCAACGTGTCTGCCGATTCGGTTGGTGAAATTTGGGGCGTTGCGATGCTTTTTTACAGCTTCTGCTGCAAGATCATCCGCTAGCTGTTGTCTGCTTGGTTGCATCTCTTTCTTTTTCCTATCGCAACTCTCCTCAGGGCCTTCTGTCAGCCCGACCGCGCACCCTCGATCGGGAGACCGCTAGCGACGAGTCGGCCGTGGTCGTGGCTGTGAACGCCGCCGAGCCAGCCTATTCGGCCTCGGTGTTGATCAGCCTGAGCCTGAACGACATCAACGACAATGAGCCGCGCTTCCAGTTCCCAGCCGGTGACTGTCTAGTGCTTGAGAATGCTACCGTTGGCTCGGTGGTCGCTGATGCCGTGGCTGTGGATCCCGATGTCACGGCCGGGGCGGTGAGACAATGAGGATGTCGATCCCGACCCTGGATGTCAATTCTGACCCTAGATTTCCTTCCTGGCCCTTGAATTCTATCCGGACCCAGGGTTTTAATTTTGATTTCAATTCCAACCATGGAATTGCATCCTGGTCCTGGATTTCAACTCCGACTTTGAACTTCCATCCTGATCCTAAATTCCAATCCCGACTCTGGATTTAAATACCGAGCCTGGATTTCAGCCTTGCCCTGGATTTCAACCCTGCCCTGGATTTCAATTCCGACCCTGGATTTCAGCCTTGCCCTGGATTTCAATCCCAACCCTGAATTTCAACACTGCCCTGGATTTCAATTCCGACCCTAAATTTCAACACTGCCGTGGATTTCAATCCCGACCCTGGATTTCAACCCTGCCCTGGATTTCAATTCCGACCCTGGATTTCAACCCTGACCCTGGATTTCAACCCTACCCGTTTCTATGCCTGTCATGGATTTCAATTTAGATCGTGGATATCCATCCAGACCCATCAAATTTGATTTTTATATTCGATTCCATTTAAAAGAAGCACCCGGAAATAAATTACCAACCAATATAGAAATCCTTAGTCTAAAGCATCCACTGTGCCTCTGAGTGTGTGCAGTGACAAACTCACACTCTTATCTGCAATCGTATGTTTTTGGGCTTGCATTATTAAATTGTAAACCGATAACAACTTCTTTCAGCCTTCCTACACGCTGGTGTCTGACAGCTCGTCTGGAAAGTTTCGTCTCCAATCCGGCCCTGGAAACCTTGCGCGGGTGCTGGTGAATGCAACGCTGGACTATGACACAATGGCCGCAGTGGCATATCGCTACTTTCTTATTGTGAGTTGCGCATGAATAAACAAATATATATTCAATCGGCACTTACAAATAAACTGTAAGACTTAGCGATAGGTAGACTTGAACCGAAATGCGGTATCGCGCTAAAGTTCTCACTTATACGTATTTGACTGTTTAACGTGCGTACAAATTAATACATTGTGCATTATACAAGTACGGGCATATGGACATACCAATCTTCAGCATCGTACAAAACCAATCTAGCCTTCTCTCGGACCAAATTTTACTCTGAAATATTCAGATTACATCTAGGTTTTACTCCTGTCCACTCAAAATCCCAACCAATCAGAAGCGAGATAGACTTCAATCCTAACCACCCTAACTCCCAACCAATCAGATTGCAGCTAGGATACACTCTTAAACACCCTAACTCCCAACCAATCAGATTGCAGCTAGGATACACTCTTAAACAACTAAACTCCCAACCAATCAGATTGCAGCTAGGTTTTACCACGAGTACTTTTACTCTAAAACAATCAGATTGCAGCTAGGTTTCACCACGAGTACTTTTACTCTAAAACAATCAGATTGCAGCTAAGCTTTGCATGAGCATTAACTCGCAACAAATCATATTAACTAAGGCTAAAGCCTACCTATCCTAACTCCCAACCAATCAGATTCAAGCAAGCGACGGCAAATTTACCAGCAATTATTCCCTGACGGTGCGCATCGGCGATGTCAACGACAATCCGCCGAAATTCTCAGCGTCATCGTACAGTTTCTCACTGGCCGAGATGACTCCAGTGGGTGAAGTTGTCGGCCAAGTGTCGGCAGTCGATCCCGACACCGCTGACAACACCGCCCCCGGAGGCGCCGGCAGCTTGTCACGTCTAGTCTACAGCTTGGGGCCGCCAGCCGCATCAGCGAGCGGCTTCATCATCGACTCCGTCAGCGGCGTTGTGTCCACGGCTGCCGTGTTTAATCGGCTCGTTGTGAGCCGGGTGACCTTCAATGTAACTTGCCAGGATACAGCTGGACACGTGGTTGGTGCTAATAGAATGTTGTTCGTTTATGTCTGTCTGTCTGTGTCTGTCTGTCTGTGTCTGTC
>CATNEM010000062.1:195000-220000 GCA_950096795.1 Macrostomum cliftonense
TAGTTAGTTAGTTAGTTAGTTAGTTAGTTAGTTAGTTAGTTAGTTAGTTAGTTAGTTAGTTAGTTAGTTAGTTAGTTAGTTAGTTAGTTAGTTAGTTAGTTAGTTAGTTAGTTACCAACCTTCCAGACTGGACCGAGAAGCGACTCCGGTCATCCGCTTCCTTGCGTTCGCCCGTGACGCTGGCTCTCCAGTTTCGCTGACGGGAACAACCGAGGTCACCGTCCGCCTGGCCGACATCAACGACAACAGCCCGGTGTTCGCTCAGTCAGAATTTCGCGTTTACACGCTAGACGATTCGCCGGTAAATTCGATTTTGCTAGTTGCCATGGCAACCGATCGCGACGAAGGTCCAAACGCCAATCTAACCTACTCGTTGCTCGGCAACGGATCCGATTTTGTCACCGCGGAATCGGCGACGGGTTTCGTCAGAATAGCCAAGCAACTGACGCTTAGCGAGCTGCTGAACCGGGGTCTCGTTAGGCGAAACAGCACCGGAAATCACACAGGCTACACGCCGCTGACACTGGAGGTGAGCCGCATCGTTTACGAACCCTGGGCCATTGAGCCACTAAAAATCTTTCTTTTAATTAGCTTAACCAATATTGAATCTCAACTAGTCTACTCTTAGTAGCAAATCAATTACTCGGCGACTTTCTCCCCGGACCTTCCAGCTGCAAGTGTTCGACAACCCTACAGATCTGAGCCAGCCGAGAAGGAACGCCACAGCTCCATTGTTGATCTTTCTCAACCAGGTGTCGGAGCAGCTGCCAAGATTCAGCCAGGTCAACTATCGCTTCTCATTGCCTGAGAATTCTTCTCCGGGAAGTTTTGTGGGCGCTGTGAATGCGACGCTTCCATCGGGATCGGCGTTCAGCGTCAAATACCGACTGTTGAATGACAATCCCCTGTTCGCTGTGGACGAGGCCACTGTGAGCTTGGATGACAAATGGGAACAATAGGGAGATTTGATGTTGGAGAACCCGGTACTATTAGTAGTTTAAAAATATATTTAAACATTTTTTTCGTTGCCCCTATGAGTAGTGTTGGGAGTTAAAAGCTAACTCTACTTACTGACTCCATACCGCTATAAGTAGAGTGTTTAATAAATAGCATGTAATTTTTTATTTTTTGTAAATAATAAATTAATCAGCTAAGATTCAAGAGATTCAAACTCCCACCGGAACCCGTTGTCAGGGCAACATCACGGTGAAGGCGGGCGCTTGGCCGGACAGGGAGAACTCGAGCCAGACTCCGCATCTGGTTGCCACGGTGATGGCGTTCACCGATTCCACGCCGTCCAGACAGGCTTTCAGCGTGGTGCGTGCCTTGTTGCCATTGGCAACGCTGATTCTTTTTATTATGTACATTGATTGGATTTAAAATGCTGTTTTTATGAGGATTAATGAATACCCCTTGATTGGACACAAATTTCAGTGCCTGGTAAGTTATCCCACGCGTACGAGTATTTGCGCTTATTTATCGTTAAATAACACATTATTTATTAACCCGACCTAGCGATAACATGTAACAAATAAGCATCTGGATTGCTTGTCTATCGACTATTTGAAAAAGTTTTTCCTACAGCTAAATCCTGTTTCTTTCCGTGATTACGAGTATATGTATTTATAAACATTAAAAATATTTTCTACTTGCACATGTTCGAACGCTTTTTAGCGCTACTATTTATCTCGCGTCAAAAACTTAGATTCCTATAGAATGCACAAATCCCTATGGAGGACAAAGATCCTGTCAGTGGAAGCGACGATCTCACAATGGAAGACACAGATCCCCATATGGAAGACACAGATCCCCATATGGAAGACACAGATCCCCATATGGAATACTCAGTTCCCTATGGAATACTCAGATCCTTATGGAATACTCAGATCCCTATTGAATACACAGATCCCGATGGAACACTCAGATCCCTATAGAATACTCAGATCCCTATGGAATACTCAGATCCCGATGGAATACTCAGATCCCGATGGAATACTCAGATCCTTATATAATACACAGATCCCTATGGAATACTCAGATCCCTACGGAATACCCAGATCCCTACGGAATACTCAGATCCCTATGGAATACACAGTTCCCTATGGAATATTCAGATCCCGATGGAATGCTCAGATCCCTATGGAATACTCAGTTCCCTATGGAATATTCAGATCCCGATGGAATGCTCAGATCCCTATGGAATACTCAGTTCCCTATGGAATACTCAGATCCCTATGGAATTCTCAGATCCCTATGGAATACTCAGATCCCTATGGAATACTCAGATCCCGAGGGAATACTCAAATCCCTATAGAATACTCAGATCCCTATGGCATACTCAGATCCCGATGGAAGACGCAGATCCCAACTCTGCCATTCCAACATTCCTACCACGCAGGTGCTCGTGACGCTGACAGACGTCAACGACAACCAGCCGCGCTTCGCCTACGCCTCCTACGCGTTCGCCGCGGTCGAGGGAACCGACAGCTTCCCCGCCAGGCTAGGGTTTGTGTCCGCCAGCGACGCGGATTTGGGCGCCAACGCCGCCGTCTCCTACGCAATCCGCGGCGACGCCGGCGGGCAATTCGCCGTGAACCCCGGAACCGGGGAGGTCACCACCGTCAAGCCGCTGGACAGGGAAGCCGGCGAGCGGCGCGCCTTCCAGATTGTGGCAACTGACGGCGGGACGCCCGCACAGTCAGCCACAGTCGATGTTGTCGTCATCGTTGAAGACGTCAACGACAACCCGCCGAGCATGCCGACGCAATACTCGGCGAATGTCACGGAGGGCTTGCCGGCGGACACTTTAGTAACCATAGTAACCGCTGTGGATGCGGACCGAGGCCTCAATTCAACGATTGGCTTCAGGCTATCCCAGACTGAGGTGCCGCCGATGTTCTACCTGCAGCCCGATGGTGAGGGCTCGGAATCGAATTGTTGATTGATTTACTGATTGATTGATTGGTTGATTAATTGAGTGAGTGAGTGAGTGAGTGAGTGAGTGAGTGAGTGAGTGAGTGAGTGAGTGAGAGTGAGTGAGTGAGTGAGTGACTGAGAGTGAGTGAGTGAGTGAGAGTGAGTGAGTGAGTGAGTGAGTGAGAGTGAGTGAGTGAGTGAGTGAGTGAGTGAGTGAGTGATTGAGTGAATGAGTGAATAAGTGAGTGAGTGATTGATTGATTGATTGATTTATTTATTTATTGGTTGAGTGATTGTTTGGTTGATTGATTGACCAAGTGTTTTGGACCTAGCAGCAAGTAGCTAACGGTTAACAATAAATTCTCGGTTACTGCTCTTGCAGAGAATTTTACAGCTGGTGAGGATTGGCCAATGCAGTAATGCAATTATTTAGTTCAGAATGCGGTTTCTTTTTGTTTACTTTTTATCGAATGCGCTCACCATAAAGTGCCTTTCAATTTTTAGTCAATGTGACTACTGTAAGTAGGTCAACCTAATTTGCGCTAGTTTGTTTGAATCACTTAGTGGTTGGCCTATCTGCACATCCACGATGCTACTGTAAGTAGACCCCGGAGCAAATGTAAACTTTTTTTAATTGAAAATAAAAAATCAAACTGTCAGGCGCGGGCAACGCATCGCTGAGAACCCTAGGGAGGCTGGACTACGACATCAAGAACCTGTACAGCCTTGTCTTAGTTGCCTTCGACTTGGGCAACCCGTCATTGTCCTCCACGGCCACCCTGTCGGTGACGGTTCAGCGCCTGGACCGCAGCGTTCCCCGGTTCCATTCGGCATTCTACAACGCCAGCCTGCCGGACAACCTGGCGCCGGGGACCCCGGTGTTCAACATCCCGGCTGGCAGCGGGCCGACCAGCTTCAACTACAGCCTGGGCGCGGCAGGCAACATCAACAACGCATTCGCAGTTAACAGTCAAGGCCAAGTGAGCACCAATCGGTTGCTAGGCAACCTGCCAACCCGAGTCTACACTCTGAACGTGACGGCTAGAAATTCGGCTGGCAACGCGGCTTCAACCAGTCTGCAGCTGTGGCTGCTGGCGCCAACGAGCGCCGTTTTTCCCCAGACTCGGCTGAGCCTCGTGTGGCCGGAGGCTGGCGGCGGGCCGGGCCGCACGCAAATCTACGACTTCGACACGACGGACGAGTCGATGGGGCGGACGGTTCGGTACTCGATTGACAGCTGCTCGGCCAGCGCCTGCCTGACCAAATTCGAGCTGGACAGCGCCAGCGGGCAGCTGTATTTGAAGTCCGAACTCGACCGAGAGACCGTTTCCAACTACAGCCTGGTTGTCAGGGCCACCCTGTCAGGCGCACCAGCCAGCGGTCGGAAACGTCGGGCAGCGGTGACGCCCTTGTTAAGCAACTCGGCGACGCTGGCCCTGACCGTGGCCGACGTCAACGACAATCCGCCGGTGTTCAGCGCTCCCACAAATCCCTACGCAGTCGGTCTGGTTGTCGGGGCTCCGGTCAACAGTCTGGTCTACACGTTGCAGGCGAGTTTTTAGTTTAAAGGACGGGCTTTGGGGGCCGCAGCTCAAACTGGCCGGCCCCCGATCTCAGCTATAGGTGGACTGAAGCAATGCGATATTAAGTTCCGTGTTTAAGGGCACAAACAGTCACCTAGAGCTGGGGCTCGAACCCGCGACCTTCCAGTCATAAGTCAGAACCAACCCCATATCACCCTCGTGAAACTGCTTTTTAAGGTAGCTTTTTGTTTAATTTTCAATGATCGACGTGGCCCTGTCAAACCAAATCAATGATCTGATTGGAACTCGCAGGCAACAGACCGGGACCTCAACTCGACCATTCGCTACTCTCTGGCTAACGAGACGGACAGGTTCTACGTGGATCCGGTTGGCGGTCAGCTGCGCACTAAAGTCACCTTCTCAACTGTCGGCGAAGTGGCTGCCCGATGTCTGGCCACCGACGGAGTCTTCAACACTAGTCTGGACCTGCGGATCAGCCTGCTGAACGATGTCAGCCGGCTCGTGCTGACCACGGGCATCACCCCGGACAGGTTCCGCCTGTACAAGGCGCTGATTCTGAGGAATTTGTCCGGCCTGCTAGCGGCCGATCTGAGAATTGAAAAGTTCGAGAGCTCCGTCAGTGGGGTGGGCAGCGAGGCCAGGGTGAGCCATTGAAAATTGAGTTCTTTGTAGGTAAGGAAGATAAGGATTCTGTACGTGAGGAAGATAAGAATGCTGTAGGTGAGGAAGATAAGGATGCTGTAGGTGAGGAAGATAAGGATTCTGTACGTGAGGAAGATAAGAATGCTGTAGGTGAGGAAGATAAGGATGCTGTAGGTAAGGAAGATAAGGATGCTGTAGGTGAGGAAGATAAGAATGCTGTAGGTGAGGAAGATAAGGATGCTGTAGATGAGGAAGATAAGGATGCTGTAGGTGAGGAAGATAAGGATGCTGTAGATGAGGAAGATAAGGATGCTGTAGGTGAGGAAGATAAGGATGCTGTAGGTTAAGAAGATAAGGATGCTGTAGGTGAGGAAGATAAGGATGCTGTAGGTGAGGAAGATAAGGATGCTGTAGGTGAGGAAGATAAGAATGCTGTAGGTGAGGAGAATTAGGATGCTGTAGGTGAGGAAGATAAGGATGCTGTAGGTGAGGAAGATAAGGATGCTGTAGGTGAGGAAGATAAGGATGCTGTAGGTAAGGAAGATAAGGATGCTGTAGGTGAGGAAGATAAGGATGCTGTAGATGAGGAAGATAAGAATGCTGTATGTGAGGAAGATAAGGATGCTGTAGGTAAGGAAGATAAGGATGCTGTATGTGAGGAAGATAAGGGTTCTGTAGGTAAGGAAGATATGGATTCTGTACGTGAGGAAGATAAGGATGCTGTAGGTGAGGAAGATAAGGATGCTGTAGGTGAGGAAGATAAGGATGCTGTAGGTGAGGAAGATAAGGATGCTGTAGGTGAGGAAGATAAGGATGCTGTAGGTGAGGAAGATAAGGATGCTGTAGGGGAGGAAGATAAGGATGCTGTAGGTGAGGAAGATAAGGATGCTGTAGGTGAGGAAGATAAGGATGCCGTATGTGAGGAAGATAAGGGTTCTGTAGGTAAGGAAGATATGGATTCTCTACGTGAGGAAGATAAGGATGCTGTATGTGAGGAAGATAAGGGTTCTGTAGGTAAGGAAGATATGGATTCTCTACGTGAGGAAGATAATGATGCTGTAGGTGAGGAAGATAAGGATGCTGTAGGTGAGGAAGATAAGGATGCTGTAGGTAAGGAAGATAAGGATGCTGTAGATGAGGAAGATAAGGATGCTGTAGATGAGGAAGATAAGGATGCTGTATGTGAGGAAGATAAGGATGCTGTATGTGAGGAAGATAAGGATGCTGTAGGTGAGGAAGATAAGTATGCTGTAGGTGAGGAAGATAAGGATGCTGTAGATGAGGAAGATAAGGATGCAGCGAGAAAGGAAAGGAATTGGCTGCAGAAAACTGAGCACAAAGCAATGATTGTGGCAGGTGGACCCCAGCAAGACGGACGCCTATCTGTACGCGTACAACCCGAGCAGCGGAGCGCTGCTGAGCCAGGCCGAGCTGCGCGCCCGGGTGGAGGCCAGACGGGCCGAAATTGTCGGCTTCTTCGCGTCGCTCGGCGCCACATTCGACGGCGTCCGGTCGCCTTCTGACGCCGGCGTCAATGCGACGACCACGTCAACAACAACGACGACGGCTAGGCCGACGGTTTTGGCCAACGCCGGTTTGAGCTCGGCGGAGGTCGCGCTGATTGTACTCGGCGTGCTGTTCTTTATGGCGGCCGTGGCCTGCCTGGCGGTGCTATGCTGGCTGTGCAAACGCAAGGCCCAGCGGCGCAAGCAGATCTTGGCTGCCGGCGGCGATCGCGAAGGCATCGTCGGCGCGACCGGCTTGAAAGCCAACGGCTCGGCAGCGTCGACCGCGGCGACCGCGCCCAGTCCCCTAGCCGCCATGTACCGCGCGAATAACCCAGCCTACAAGGACGCTGATAGCGTCGTTGGCAACAGTCGAGAGCAACTGGTTGCTAAGAAGCAGATACACGGTTTGTATCAGTCGGCTCCCAGCGCTACGGACTCGCTGCGTAGCGGCGAAAATGTGTGAGTATTTTGTGTACGCGCGAGGACGAGTTTTTACGTAGCTAAATTTAACGACTGTCACATTGAAAAGGATTTACACATATGCGTTGCATTTTTTTGCTGGAATTCCGCCTGTTAGCGACTTAAGGAAGAAGGCCGACTCCTAGAGTCCTTGGAGGAAATTCTAACTGTCAGAGACCTTCGGGGGAATTCCAACTGTCAGAGACCTTCGAGGGAATTCCAACTGTCAGAGACCTTCGAGGGAATTCCAACTGTCAGAGACCTTCGAGGGAATTCCAACTGTCAGAGACCTTCGAGGGAATTCCAACTGTCAGAGACCTTCGAGGAAATTCCAACTGTCAGAGACCTTCGAGGGAATTCCAACTGTCAGAGACCTTCGAGGGAATTCCAACATTCAGAGCCCTTTGAGGGAATTCCAACTGTCAGAGACCTTCGAGGGAATTCCAACTGTCAGAGACCTTCGAGGGAATTCCAACATTCAGAGCCCTTTGAGGGAATTCCAACTGTCAGAGACCTTCGAGGGAATTCCAACTGTCAGAGACCTTCGAGGGAATTCCAACATTCAGAGCCCTTTAAGGAAATTCCAACTGTAAGCGACTTGAGGAAGAAGGCCGACTCCCAGAGCCCTTGGAGGAAATTTCAACTGTCAGAGACCTTGGGGGGGGATGTTCAACATCAAAAGGGATTCCAACTACGAGTATATGCAACTCTATGCGAAAGATTTAACGTCTCCCTCAAATAGATAAAGGAATGAATAAATAACCGAAGCTAAGTTGTGTCCAAGCTGCTACTTGGAAATGGAAGATCCACTTTTTGCTGATAAGTTAATTGATATTTGTGTAATTTTTAACTGACAAAACTCTGAAATTTTCGTGATAAATTTACAAGTCCATCACATTGCGAAGCAGAAAATAGTTCGGAAATATTCACCCCTCTTTCAGGACTCGATTTCATTTCACGGATTTCTACTTTGACGACAAGTAATTTCCTGATTGTTTCAACCCGCACCTACCATTGTTTTTATTAAAAAATATAATTTTCTAAGAACCACCCTCTTGTAATGTTTATAAACCTATCAAGCATTAATTAGCTTTGTCAACTCTTTGCATAGACAGTGACTAAAATGAGTTTTATTTTTGCAGTTCTGTGTCCGCCAGCTGGCACACCGTATCTCAAGTCTATTTAGCCGTCTCCGTGCTCCGTTTTTATTTTTATTTTTTGTGTGTCCTTAAATAACTTCTTATGCATTCTAGACCCATGTATGAAACCCTTCTTGCTTGTAGAAACTCTTGTCTGTCCTATCTAACACGTCTGTGCATTTATATTATTAAGAAGCATTATGGGAAGCTAAATTTAAGTAAATTTATTCGAAAAATGAGCCCACAATCCATACAGTCAGATCTAATTATTAAAAAGTGTATGAGTAAGCTAAATATTCTCTCATAAGCAAAGACATTGCGGGTACACAAATTTTGCCCGTTATTACAGTCGTGACTGGCCCCAGCTGCCGCCAGGTCTGATGTACCTCGACCCGTCGCAGGGAATTGATATCGGACTGACGTAATTGATTAATCCAATTTATGGATATGCAAGAAAATGGGATTTGTTACTTTATTTAAATGTTGGAGAGCATGAAATTTATTTTCACGGTACAATTCTTGAGGCATAGCATGGCTAACCATTGCGGACATTTCATTGGCATGCTTTCAATGTAGCCTCTCATTCATCAGAAGCGGTGTGGGCGTAGCACACCCACCCCATAACACCCACCCCATAACACCCACCCCATAACACCCACCCCATAACACCCACCCCATAACACCCACCTCATATCACCCACCCCATAACACCCACCCCATAACACCAACCTCGTAACATTATCCCATAACACCCTCCCCATAACAACCACCGACTATCACTGCATCAGCCCGTTACTACAAGCTCAAATTCTTACACCCTTCAGTTCACAAACCCATCAATGCCTACACCGTCCGATTCCCATGCCCACAAATTCACGCACCCTATAATTACTGTACTAGCCAATTTCTTCAAGCGATCATATGCGACAATTATCTTCTGTGATATAATAAGCGATATCATAGAAGCCGAAATTCAAGGTGATGAAACTGCCCCCCCCCTATTTTACTCGGTGGCAAGTTTAATAAAGTTTTTTTAATAGCATTTTTTCTACGCCTTATATTTCGTAAATTTACCAATTTGATTAGATGACATACGCTCGTAATTTAAAGAACTAATCTAAGAATCTAAGTGTGCCTGTTTGTCTATCCAACAGAGACGAGGACGGCAACCCAATAATCATTGTGAACAGCGGCCAGCAGCAGCCGGAGGACGAGATGCTTGAGGACGCCTGGCTGGCTGCCGCCACTAATCGAGAACCGACGCAGCCGCAGCCGCTAGTGCAAAATGGCGCCACTGCACGGCACGGTGATACGCCAGCGATGCAAATGTGAGTGACGGTTGCGACTGAGTCACTGAAACTCTTGTTTAGCCATGTTTAATCGGATGCAGCATTTTAATTTAAAAAAACTCGTCTTCATCTTATTAATTTCTAAACCACTTCTTTGCGCCTAAGCTATTTTAGAGCCTATTTTAGAGCCTATTTTAGAGCCATCCATTAGCCACCTCACTCCAGTAGCCAACCCCACTCCGACAGCCAACCCCAATCCGACAGCCAACCCCACTCCGACAGCCAACCCCACTCCGACAGCCAACCCCACTCCGACAGCCAACCCCACTCCGACAGCCAACCCCACTCCGACAGCCAACCCCACTCCGACAGCCAACCCCACTCCGACAGCCAACCCCACTCCGACAGCCAACCCCACTCCGACAGCCAACCCCACTCCGACAGCCAACCCCACTCCGACAGCCAACCCCACTCCGACAGCCAACCCCACTCCGACAGCCAACCCCACTCCGACAGCCAACCCCACTCCGACAGCCAACCCCACTCCGACAGCCAACCCCACTCCGACAGCCAACCCCGCTTCAGCAGCCAACCCCACTACCTCTTCTCCGACAGCCACCTCTTCTTCTCTCCCTTTGTCAGTCTCATACTTTTTATTTATTCGTTTGTATAATATTTTTATGTAAAACAAAATAGTTAATGCAAGCATTTGAAATTTCCAAGCAACGAAAAAGACCAACCGCATGTTAAAAAATCCGCGCAATACGCCCCTTGGTCAGTGTCATTTTTTTCCTGCTCACCACATTATTGCTCAATCATTGCTTGTTGATCACCAGGAATGACCTAATCTTGAGGATATCAGCCCTTGGCAAGCCAGCAGTTACCAACTTGGACGATGAAGAGCAATTGCTATAGTTTTTTTATTAGCCAGTAAGGTTAATGAAAATGAAATGCGTGGCATTTTAATGTAGACTAGTTGCTTTGGAATGGTGTTTAATATTAATGGGAAAATTTACTTTTTTATTCCATTCGAACTAAATTTTAATTCTGCTTTTGTACGCCCGCATTGTTACGGCATCACCCATGACTCTTTGACCTGGCCTGTGGAGTTTAAATGAAAAGATTATATAACTCGTATCTTTTCATAAAATGAAAAGATACGAGCGTTGTACGTTTACAAAGGTTTTCAGCTTGACAAATTGATTCCACGATCGAGAAATACTTCTTGAATCACGCAGGTGTTGGAATGAGGTGGATGTGTGTGCGCATGAATGCTGTAGGTGTTGGAATGGGGTGGATGTGTTTGTGCGCATGAATGCCGTACGTGTTGGAATGGGGTGGATGTGTGTGCGCGCCTGAATGCTGTAGGTGTTGGAATGGGGTGGATGTGTTTGTGCGCATGAATGCCGTACGTGTTGGAATGGGGTGGATGTGTGTGCGCATGAATGCTGTAGGTGTTGGAATGGGGTGGATGTGCCGGCATATTAATGCTATGGGTGATAAGCGTGCGTGTACGAGCGTGTTAGAGTAGGGTATGTGGGCGTGTGAGTGTTGCAGGTGTTGGAATGCGTAGAAATACTTGCTGGTTGTCGAAAAAGGTGGGTGCACCCAAAAAATAGTTTGTAGCCAAAATTCACTAAACCATAATTGTGCAGTGTATGCTTTTTAATATTTTTAGTCCTCCGAAATAAATATTAGCGACTCCAAACTGAACTTCCAGAACTGAGATTGCCTAAAGCGTATTAAGCTGACGCATTTTACGGCAGTAAGCTCCCGCAAAACTTTTTTTGCACCAATGCAGGTTTTGCACCAGTTCATTTTAAAATAAAAAATCTAAAATTGCTTGGTGCAGTAGACCCAAAGTCAATAAATATCTATACAAGTTTAGCTTACACTGTCATACCATCATAACTTGGTTGCTGGAAACAACATATGTACGAGGTTGTAAATTGTAAATTGCACTTTTAATTCGCATAAGTGATGCTGAGCCGGCCCAAAATTCTTGGTGATTGAAAGATTCCGTTCGGTATTTTAAATTTCCTGAAAGTTTTGATGGAGCATCATATATATTGTCCCTGCAAAAAGTATTGTAGTAGGAATAAACCTCCTGGTGACTGCTCGCGTTCCAAAGCCACAAAATTATCTTCTTGCACTGCATGACAAGTTAGGGATTGGTTTTGCATGCCGAACATCACTTAATCATAAAAGTTTGTCAAAAACTTTGCTCCGTTTCACCAACCCTCTCTTTACTTGAATTCACCCGCCCCTTTCAACGCGTGCTCTGGTAGCTCCGTGCGCAGGCGAACAAACTCGCCACCGCAGCAGCAGCGGCAGTTCGTCGCAGACGGCGACAACATCAGGGCGAATCCGCTGCCGCCGCTGCCGCGACCACCAAGGCCACCGTTGCGTCAGGCGCCGTCGCCGCTGGTTCTGGCCAGCCAGCTGTCCTCTGGCGGCGACAGTCATACCTGGGATCTGTCAGGTGTCAATCAAGGCTCGCCTGATCGTTTGATCCCTTAGAAGTTTATTTCCTAATGAACCCCAATATTCGCTTTCTTCATAGATCAATGCTTACCTGTCACACAACTTTGGGAAATTTCTTAGCTTTAACTGTTTGCACTTGCCTACTACTACTACTACTACTACTACTACTACTACTACTACTACTACTACTACTACTACTACTACTACTACTACTACTACTACTACTACTACTACTACTACTACTACTACTACTACTACTACTACTACTACTACTACTACTACTACTACTACTACTACTACTACTACTACTACTACTACTACTACTACTACTACTACTACTACTACTACTACTACTACTACTACTACTACTACTACTACTACTACTACTACTACTACTACTACTACTACTACTACTACTACTACTACTACTACTACTACTACTACTACTACTACTACTACTACTACTACTACTACTACTACTACTACTACTACTACTACTACTACTACTACTACTACTACTACTACTACTACTACTACTACTACTACTACTACTACTACTACTACTACACTACTACTACTACTACTACTACTACTACTACTACTACTACTACTACTACTACTACTACTACTACTACTACTACTACTACTACTACTACTACTACTACTACTACTACTACTACTACTACTACTACTACTACTACTACTACTACTACTACTACTACTACTACTACTACTACTACTACTACTACTACTACTACTACTACTACTACTACTACTACTACTACTACTACTACTACTACTACTACTACTACTACTACTACTACTACTACTACTACTACTACTACTACTACTACTACTACTACTACTACTACTACTACTACTACTACTACTACTACTACTACTACTACTACTACTACTACTACTACTACTACTACTACTACTACTACTACTACTACTACTACTACTACTACTACTACTACTACTACTACTACTACTACTACTACTACTACTACTACTACTACTACTACTACTACTACTACTACTACTACTACTACTACTACTACTATACTACTACTACTACTACTACTACTACTACTACTACTACTACTACTACTACTACTACTACTACTACTACTACTACTACTACTACTACTACTACTACTACTACTACTACTACTACTACTACTACTACTACTACTACTACTACTACTACTACTACTACTACTACTACTACTACTACTACTACTACTACTACTACTACTACTACTACTACTACTACTACTACTACTACTACTACTACTACTACTACTACTACTACTACTACTACTACTACTACTACTACTACTACTACTACTACTACTACTACTACTACTACTACTACTACTACTACTACTACTACTACTACTACTACTACTACTACTACTACTACTACTACTACTACTACTACTACTACTACTACTACTACTACTACTACTACTACTACTACTACTACTACTACTACTACTACTACTACTACTACTACTACTACTACTACTACTACTACTACTACTACTACTACTACTACTACTACTACTACTACTACTACTACTACTACTACTACTACTAGTACTACTACTAAAAATAACAATCTTAACGCAGCGACCTAAATTATCCGTTTTAATTCATGCAAATTTTTCCAAGACAAACGAAAAAATTGAAGCTATGATTTCAATTGCAGAAATTCACATCTGACCGAGTCCAGCACAGATGCTGTGTCGCACACATCTAACAGCAATTCCTACAGCCTCAGCGTACCATCCTTCCCGATGATGCGCACAGTCTCCAACACCAGTACCAGCCTGTTGGACACAGTAATTGACAGTTATTTGCCTAATCCTGACAGCGAAGTGGCCGGAAGTAACAATTGCATGATTGATTTTAGTACGGCTTTATAATAAACATATCGGCATCGCTAAATATTTTTTTTCCATTAAATATTTGCTATTTCTGGCCAAAAAGCAAACATGGTGGATAGATCAGTTTCGTTAACGCCGAGCGCTTATAATTAAGTATTTTCTATTCCTCTGATTAAAAATTCTCCTAAGTCTTTGTTTTCTTGATGATTTTTTTCTTGTTTCATCGGCGTTTATCTTATTCTACATGCCCCGCCTCGCTAGGTGTTACATTGGCTCTGGCATGCTTTACGCATTGATTTTGCTCACAATCTATTAATTTTCAATTCGAATCCCACGCGCACTAAATTGAGATTTATTTTTTACAGAATATTTTTTTGTTTTATTTTGTTAATTTCTGGTTAAATTGAAAGCTATAGCGCTTAACTGTCAGCTGAATTGAGGAATCCGTTTACATTCTGTCATTTCTACGAAAGGGGGATTTAGAAGGCTAGACCAAAGACAGTTGTCGGGCAATATAAATTTAGGCCATAGACAGTAAAACCATGCACTATGTTAGCGCTTTTATACCTTCACCTTCACCGTTCACATTCTCAATTTGACTGACAGAAACGTACACGATTGGCACGCTCGCATAAAAATCCTGTGACTTTTTTATTAAAGCGCTCCGTTTTTTACTTTTCTTTCGTTGATTTGTTTTACTATTATGCAGTTTTAGTAAGCTACTCATAAATTCTGCAAGCTAACTGAGGGCGTTTCAGAAAAAAAGTGCTTACTCAGCATTTTTGTGAACAAAATGCTTTCAAAACTAACGATTTTCACTTAAAACTAAATATAATCATCATGTTAAAACTCAAAAGATTTCAGCTGTCTTTTACGACGCGAAATCAACCGCTAAATATTTAGGCATAAAGAAGCTCTTGCTTGACATTAGCCGCGCGAAAATCCGTGTATTTGGCATAAAATTTGACGCAAATTATGTACTTGGGCTGGAGTGAATATTCAATCATTAAATTCAGAGCGACCAAAGTGACACGGCGGCTCAGTTGTAATAGGGTGGAGACACAATGATGCGGTCCAGTTTAGATAGGGTGGAGACACAATGATGCGGTCCAGTTTAGATAAAGTGAAGACACAATGATGCGGTCCAGTTTAGATAGGGTGAAGACACAAAGACACTTCAGTTTAGATAAAGTGAAGATACAAAGATGCGGTCTAGTTTAGATAGGGTGGAGACACAAAGATGCGGTCCAGTTTAGATGGGGTGGAGACACAAAGATGCGGTCCAGTTTAGATAGGGTGGAGACACAAAGATGCGGTCCAGTTTAGATGGGGTGAAGACACAAAGATGTGGTCCAGTTTAGATGGGGTGAAGACACAAAGATGCGGTCCAGTCGCAACAAACTTCTACTACTACGATTCAGTACTACTACGCAGTCAAAGCAAGTATATTATTTCAATTTTATATGTTCGGACACAGAAATAACACACCCTTCTGTCAGTCTCTGAGCAAAATGTGACTTCATGAAAACATCAAGCTCCAGCCTGCCTCTTCAGCGCTTCAAATGCGCGCCCCCCCAGTCAACTGGCGCAGCCAACGATGGCGAAGCAGGACGTGGACTCGCCTTTGCCACCGCGTCGCTTGGAATTCTCGGAGGTGCCGTCTCGAGCCGAGCCTGACTTACCCGTTGCTAAGGAGGATTTGGGCGGCTGGCAACAGCAGACCGGGGTGTAGTACTCGAACTCGGACCTGTCCACGTACAGCAGGACCTCCTGCTGACCCCGACGATAATATCTAGCCAGTAGTTTCCGGCGCCTCTCAGTCAACTCGAAATGAACTCGCGTGCGGAAGGCGTGGTAGGAGACGATGACGCCCTCGTCCAGGTGGAAGCCGGCCACCAGCTCGTACTTGGCGCACTTGGCGCCGAGTTTCTCCCGGAATTTCCGATGCAGCCGTTGGGCGCGAAAATCCTCCATCTGGTCGGGCTCGCGGAAGTCGAAGGTGAATTGCCGCTGAACTGGCGGCTGCTGCTGGCGAAGTCCGCGACCTCCGCCGCCAGCCGCCGCGGCCACAACTGCGGACGCTGGTGCGGCGTGTTTTGACCCGGCAGCTGGTGAAGTCGGTCCGCTGGCTGCTGCACCGCCGCCACCGCCGACGCCGACACCGCTGCTGCTGCCGCCGCGGGAGCGTTTTAAACGGAGCGACTCGTGCTCCATCAAGATGCCGGTGACGCCTGGGAGAAATTTATTTGTAGACTATTGCAAAATAAACATTAATATGCTATTTTTTCAGTAGCACTACTAGCAGTAGGCGAAATCTGCATTCAGTATTTAAGCTATACGCTAACAGAACAGCAAGTTATGAACGTGTGTAAGGGAAGCGGAAATGGGAAAAAATCGGGAAAGATATTTTAACTATCTCTCCTTCTGTGGCCATCTGTTTTTTAATACGCACCTGCAACAGCTTTTCTTCAATCGTTAATAGGAGAGGGACTTCCTCTACCACAAATTTCAGGCTCTCCAGTTTTTTTCTACAAATATTCCAGAAGCAAATAACCCTAGTTACAGGAAAAAAAGCTAACTCAGAGTATGGAGCGAAAATGGAGCTCCAGCAGGTTTTGACCTTAAATTTTGGGCGCTACTTGGATTTCTTGGAATCGAAAATGGCAAAAGCAGAAGTTGCTGAGAAATTGGTGAAGCAATTTTCTCTTCTAATATAGTAATTTGGTTTAGCAAGCAGAGTTTTTACTGAGCCAGAGAGAGGCTTAACAGAGAATATCAGAACATAGCCAGGTTAACCTTTCACACTAATTGCGTCACCTTTCATCAGGGCGTGATGCTTCAACGTCGGCATTCCCGACGAGGCCCCGATGGCGCAACCACCGCCGCCACCGACGCCGACTCGACGTCCCACAGACTGGGCGGTGGGAGGCGGCATATTACGCTCGTATTTCTACAGACTTTCAAGCCAAAAATCAATCAGCTAGCCCTGCAAACTCTGCGCTGTCTTTGTCTAGCTCGACATAGTCCGATAGGCTTGTATAGTTGATTCAAGTTTTCTTCAATTATTGTGGATATTTCAGTTGCTGTGGAGCCTTCAAGCACACACTTGGACAGCAAAGCTAAAGAGCGTTGAGTTAAGGGAAAGCGACATGGCTTTTATACAGAAGAGCTCAGAGAGAGAGAGAGATAGGTTTTTCCGAAACGGTAATTGAGAAGGTTCAGCAGACAGACAAGCGAAACAGGAGAGAGTCCGACAAATGTTTTTTGGGGAAAGAAGAGAGGATCTGCGGCGGCACAGCTCAATCAGCCGGCGGGCCTGTTAATTATCATGGGGCTTTGGAGGCGGACGGGTTTATGGTGAGTTGAACAGCCCTGGCGAATCCTCGCGGGGTTGGACTGGGTTTGGGCCAGTCGGGTGAAAGAGGAAATTGTTGCCGAAAATAAGTTTGTGTCCGCCAAATTCGGTTTCAAATTTGCATTGGAGTTTAGGGCTGATGCTTCACAGTTACTAGGGAAAGCAATTACTTCGTATAATTGTCAAAATAGGCTAAAGTGAGTACATAGAGGCACCAATCAACACAGATAAAATGGCGCGGGTTGCTAAATAAACTGGAAGATGGTTTGGTTGATTGAGGTTAAATTAATCTACTTTGTTAATAACTTAATTAATTAAACAGAGGATTAATTACACAGAGGAGTTGTAGCCTAGTGGCTAGGGTGCCTGCCTCAGGACCGGAAGGTCGTGGGTTCGAGTCCCGGCCTTAGGAGACAATTTGTGCCCTTTAGCAAGGCACTTAATCCCGCATTGCTTCAGTCCACCCAGCTGAAATCGGGTACCAGTTTGAGCTGGGTACTGTAAAAGCTGTACACAGCACTCGGATGCGCCGCGCAACTAGCTGCAGCTGTGCCGTGGGCTGTACATCTTGTCGAAAGGTCGGGTGTCTAAATTTATTATTTTTATTTATAGCCAACCCCGCTTCAGCAGCCAACCCCACTACCTCTTCTCCGACAGCCACCTCTTCTTCTCTCCCTTTGTCAGTCTCATACTTTTTATTTATTCGTTTGTATAATATTTTTATGTAAAACAAAATAGTTAATGCAAGCATTTGAAATTTCCAAGCAACGAAAAAGACCAACCGCATGTTAAAAAATCCGCGCAATACGCCCCTTGGTCAGTGTCATTTTTTTCCTGCTCACCACATTATTGCTCAATCATTGCTTGTTGATCACCAGGAATGACCTAATCTTGAGGATATCAGCCCTTGGCAAGCCAGCAGTTACCAACTTGGACGATGAAGAGCAATTGCTATAGTTTTTTTATTAGCCAGTAAGGTTAATGAAAATGAAATGCGTGGCATTTTAATGTAGACTAGTTGCTTTGGAATGGTGTTTAATATTAATGGGAAAATTTACTTTTTTATTCCATTCGAACTAAATTTTAATTCTGCTTTTGTACGCCCGCATTGTTACGGCATCACCCATGACTCTTTGACCTGGCCTGTGGAGTTTAAATGAAAAGATTATATAACTCGTATCTTTTCATAAAATGAAAAGATACGAGCGTTGTACGTTTACAAAGGTTTTCAGCTTGACAAATTGATTCCACGATCGAGAAATACTTCTTGAATCACGCAGGTGTTGGAATGAGGTGGATGTGTGTGCGCATGAATGCTGTAGGTGTTGGAATGGGGTGGATGTGTTTGTGCGCATGAATGCCGTACGTGTTGGAATGGGGTGGATGTGTGTGCGCGCCTGAATGCTGTAGGTGTTGGAATGGGGTGGATGTGTTTGTGCGCATGAATGCCGTACGTGTTGGAATGGGGTGGATGTGTGTGCGCATGAATGCTGTAGGTGTTGGAATGGGGTGGATGTGCCGGCATATTAATGCTATGGGTGATAAGCGTGCGTGTACGAGCGTGTTAGAGTAGGGTATGTGGGCGTGTGAGTGTTGCAGGTGTTGGAATGCGTAGAAATACTTGCTGGTTGTCGAAAAAGGTGGGTGCACCCAAAAAATAGTTTGTAGCCAAAATTCACTAAACCATAATTGTGCAGTGTATGCTTTTTAATATTTTTAGTCCTCCGAAATAAATATTAGCGACTCCAAACTGAACTTCCAGAACTGAGATTGCCTAAAGCGTATTAAGCTGACGCATTTTACGGCAGTAAGCTCCCGCAAAACTTTTTTTGCACCAATGCAGGTTTTGCACCAGTTCATTTTAAAATAAAAAATCTAAAATTGCTTGGTGCAGTAGACCCAAAGTCAATAAATATCTATACAAGTTTAGCTTACACTGTCATACCATCATAACTTGGTTGCTGGAAACAACATATGTACGAGGTTGTAAATTGTAAATTGCACTTTTAATTCGCATAAGTGATGCTGAGCCGGCCCAAAATTCTTGGTGATTGAAAGATTCCGTTCGGTATTTTAAATTTCCTGAAAGTTTTGATGGAGCATCATATATATTGTCCCTGCAAAAAGTATTGTAGTAGGAATAAACCTCCTGGTGACTGCTCGCGTTCCAAAGCCACAAAATTATCTTCTTGCACTGCATGACAAGTTAGGGATTGGTTTTGCATGCCGAACATCACTTAATCATAAAAGTTTGTCAAAAACTTTGCTCCGTTTCACCAACCCTCTCTTTACTTGAATTCACCCGCCCCTTTCAACGCGTGCTCTGGTAGCTCCGTGCGCAGGCGAACAAACTCGCCACCGCAGCAGCAGCGGCAGTTCGTCGCAGACGGCGACAACATCAGGGCGAATCCGCTGCCGCCGCTGCCGCGACCACCAAGGCCACCGTTGCGTCAGGCGCCGTCGCCGCTGGTTCTGGCCAGCCAGCTGTCCTCTGGCGGCGACAGTCATACCTGGGATCTGTCAGGTGTCAATCAAGGCTCGCCTGATCGTTTGATCCCTTAGAAGTTTATTTCCTAATGAACCCCAATATTCGCTTTCTTCATAGATCAATGCTTACCTGTCACACAACTTTGGGAAATTTCTTAGCTTTAACTGTTTGCACTTGCCTACTACTACTACTACTACTACTACTACTACTACTACTACTACTACTACTACTACTACTACTACTACTACTACTACTACTACTACTACTACTACTACTACTACTACTACTACTACTACTACTACTACTACTACTACTACTACTACTACTACTACTACTACTACTACTACTACTACTACTACTACTACTACTACTACTACTACTACTACTACTACTACTACTACTACTACTACTACTACTACTACTACTACTACTACTACTACTACTACTACTACTACTACTACTACTACTACTACTACTACTACTACTACTACTACTACTACTACTACTACTACTACTACTACTACTACTACTACTACTACTACTACTACTACTACTACTACTACTACTACTACTACTACTACTACTACTACTACTACTACTACTACTACTACTACTACTACTACTACTACTACTACTACTACTACTACTACTACTACTACTACTACTACTACTACTACTACTACTACTACTACTACTACTACTACTACTACTACTACTACTACTACTACTACTACTACTACTACTACTACTACTACTACTACTACTACTACTACTACTACTACTACTACTACTACTACTACTACTACTACTACTACTACTACTACTACTACTACTACTACTACTACTACTACTACTACTACTACTACTACTACTACTACTACTACTACTACTACTACTACTACTACTACTACTACTACTACTACTACTACTACTACTACTACTACTACTACTACTACTACTACTACTACTACTACTACTACTACTACTACTACTACTACTACTACTACTACTACTACTACTACTACTACTACTACTACTACTACTACTACTACTACTACTACTACTACTACTACTACTACTACTACTACTACTACTACTACTACTACTACTACTACTACTACTACTACTACTACTACTACTACTACTACTACTACTACTACTACTACTACTACTACTACTACTACTACTACTACTACTACTACTACTACTACTACTACTACTACTACTACTACTACTACTACTACTACTACTACTACTACTACTACTACTACTAGTACTACTACTAAAAATAACAATCTTAACGCAGCGACCTAAATTATCCGTTTTAATTCATGCAAATTTTTCCAAGACAAACGAAAAAATTGAAGCTATGATTTCAATTGCAGAAATTCACATCTGACCGAGTCCAGCACAGATGCTGTGTCGCACACATCTAACAGCAATTCCTACAGCCTCAGCGTACCATCCTTCCCGATGATGCGCACAGTCTCCAACACCAGTACCAGCCTGTTGGACACAGTAATTGACAGTTATTTGCCTAATCCTGACAGCGAAGTGGCCGGAAGTAACAATTGCATGATTGATTTTAGTACGGCTTTATAATAAACATATCGGCATCGCTAAATATTTTTTTTCCATTAAATATTTGCTATTTCTGGCCAAAAAGCAAACATGGTGGATAGATCAGTTTCGTTAACGCCGAGCGCTTATAATTAAGTATTTTCTATTCCTCTGATTAAAAATTCTCCTAAGTCTTTGTTTTCTTGATGATTTTTTTCTTGTTTCATCGGCGTTTATCTTATTCTACATGCCCCGCCTCGCTAGGTGTTACATTGGCTCTGGCATGCTTTACGCATTGATTTTGCTCACAATCTATTAATTTTCAATTCGAATCCCACGCGCACTAAATTGAGATTTATTTTTTACAGAATATTTTTTTGTTTTATTTTGTTAATTTCTGGTTAAATTGAAAGCTATAGCGCTTAACTGTCAGCTGAATTGAGGAATCCGTTTACATTCTGTCATTTCTACGAAAGGGGGATTTAGAAGGCTAGACCAAAGACAGTTGTCGGGCAATATAAATTTAGGCCATAGACAGTAAAACCATGCACTATGTTAGCGCTTTTATACCTTCACCTTCACCGTTCACATTCTCAATTTGACTGACAGAAACGTACACGATTGGCACGCTCGCATAAAAATCCTGTGACTTTTTTATTAAAGCGCTCCGTTTTTTACTTTTCTTTCGTTGATTTGTTTTACTATTATGCAGTTTTAGTAAGCTACTCATAAATTCTGCAAGCTAACTGAGGGCGTTTCAGAAAAAAAGTGCTTACTCAGCATTTTTGTGAACAAAATGCTTTCAAAACTAACGATTTTCACTTAAAACTAAATATAATCATCATGTTAAAACTCAAAAGATTTCAGCTGTCTTTTACGACGCGAAATCAACCGCTAAATATTTAGGCATAAAGAAGCTCTTGCTTGACATTAGCCGCGCGAAAATCCGTGTATTTGGCATAAAATTTGACGCAAATTATGTACTTGGGCTGGAGTGAATATTCAATCATTAAATTCAGAGCGACCAAAGTGACACGGCGGCTCAGTTGTAATAGGGTGGAGACACAATGATGCGGTCCAGTTTAGATAGGGTGGAGACACAATGATGCGGTCCAGTTTAGATAAAGTGAAGACACAATGATGCGGTCCAGTTTAGATAGGGTGAAGACACAAAGACACTTCAGTTTAGATAAAGTGAAGATACAAAGATGCGGTCTAGTTTAGATAGGGTGGAGACACAAAGATGCGGTCCAGTTTAGATGGGGTGGAGACACAAAGATGCGGTCCAGTTTAGATAGGGTGGAGACACAAAGATGCGGTCCAGTTTAGATGGGGTGAAGACACAAAGATGTGGTCCAGTTTAGATGGGGTGAAGACACAAAGATGCGGTCCAGTCGCAACAAACTTCTACTACTACGATTCAGTACTACTACGCAGTCAAAGCAAGTATATTATTTCAATTTTATATGTTCGGACACAGAAATAACACACCCTTCTGTCAGTCTCTGAGCAAAATGTGACTTCATGAAAACATCAAGCTCCAGCCTGCCTCTTCAGCGCTTCAAATGCGCGCCCCCCCAGTCAACTGGCGCAGCCAACGATGGCGAAGCAGGACGTGGACTCGCCTTTGCCACCGCGTCGCTTGGAATTCTCGGAGGTGCCGTCTCGAGCCGAGCCTGACTTACCCGTTGCTAAGGAGGATTTGGGCGGCTGGCAACAGCAGACCGGGGTGTAGTACTCGAACTCGGACCTGTCCACGTACAGCAGGACCTCCTGCTGACCCCGACGATAATATCTAGCCAGTAGTTTCCGGCGCCTCTCAGTCAACTCGAAATGAACTCGCGTGCGGAAGGCGTGGTAGGAGACGATGACGCCCTCGTCCAGGTGGAAGCCGGCCACCAGCTCGTACTTGGCGCACTTGGCGCCGAGTTTCTCCCGGAATTTCCGATGCAGCCGTTGGGCGCGAAAATCCTCCATCTGGTCGGGCTCGCGGAAGTCGAAGGTGAATTGCCGCTGAACTGGCGGCTGCTGCTGGCGAAGTCCGCGACCTCCGCCGCCAGCCGCCGCGGCCACAACTGCGGACGCTGGTGCGGCGTGTTTTGACCCGGCAGCTGGTGAAGTCGGTCCGCTGGCTGCTGCACCGCCGCCACCGCCGACGCCGACACCGCTGCTGCTGCCGCCGCGGGAGCGTTTTAAACGGAGCGACTCGTGCTCCATCAAGATGCCGGTGACGCCTGGGAGAAATTTATTTGTAGACTATTGCAAAATAAACATTAATATGCTATTTTTTCAGTAGCACTACTAGCAGTAGGCGAAATCTGCATTCAGTATTTAAGCTATACGCTAACAGAACAGCAAGTTATGAACGTGTGTAAGGGAAGCGGAAATGGGAAAAAATCGGGAAAGATATTTTAACTATCTCTCCTTCTGTGGCCATCTGTTTTTTAATACGCACCTGCAACAGCTTTTCTTCAATCGTTAATAGGAGAGGGACTTCCTCTACCACAAATTTCAGGCTCTCCAGTTTTTTTCTACAAATATTCCAGAAGCAAATAACCCTAGTTACAGGAAAAAAAGCTAACTCAGAGTATGGAGCGAAAATGGAGCTCCAGCAGGTTTTGACCTTAAATTTTGGGCGCTACTTGGATTTCTTGGAATCGAAAATGGCAAAAGCAGAAGTTGCTGAGAAATTGGTGAAGCAATTTTCTCTTCTAATATAGTAATTTGGTTTAGCAAGCAGAGTTTTTACTGAGCCAGAGAGAGGCTTAACAGAGAATATCAGAACATAGCCAGGTTAACCTTTCACACTAATTGCGTCACCTTTCATCAGGGCGTGATGCTTCAACGTCGGCATTCCCGACGAGGCCCCGATGGCGCAACCACCGCCGCCACCGACGCCGACTCGACGTCCCACAGACTGGGCGGTGGGAGGCGGCATATTACGCTCGTATTTCTACAGACTTTCAAGCCAAAAATCAATCAGCTAGCCCTGCAAACTCTGCGCTGTCTTTGTCTAGCTCGACATAGTCCGATAGGCTTGTATAGTTGATTCAAGTTTTCTTCAATTATTGTGGATATTTCAGTTGCTGTGGAGCCTTCAAGCACACACTTGGACAGCAAAGCTAAAGAGCGTTGAGTTAAGGGAAAGCGACATGGCTTTTATACAGAAGAGCTCAGAGAGAGAGAGAGATAGGTTTTTCCGAAACGGTAATTGAGAAGGTTCAGCAGACAGACAAGCGAAACAGGAGAGAGTCCGACAAATGTTTTTTGGGGAAAGAAGAGAGGATCTGCGGCGGCACAGCTCAATCAGCCGGCGGGCCTGTTAATTATCATGGGGCTTTGGAGGCGGACGGGTTTATGGTGAGTTGAACAGCCCTGGCGAATCCTCGCGGGGTTGGACTGGGTTTGGGCCAGTCGGGTGAAAGAGGAAATTGTTGCCGAAAATAAGTTTGTGTCCGCCAAATTCGGTTTCAAATTTGCATTGGAGTTTAGGGCTGATGCTTCACAGTTACTAGGGAAAGCAATTACTTCGTATAATTGTCAAAATAGGCTAAAGTGAGTACATAGAGGCACCAATCAACACAGATAAAATGGCGCGGGTTGCTAAATAAACTGGAAGATGGTTTGGTTGATTGAGGTTAAATTAATCTACTTTGTTAATAACTTAATTAATTAAACAGAGGATTAATTACACAGAGGAGTTGTAGCCTAGTGGCTAGGG